>JAJIBD010012565.1:0-16190 GCA_021461705.1 Cryptotis parvus | reverse complement strand
TTTTTTTTGCTTTTTTGGGCCACACCCGCAATGCTCAGGGGTTACTCCTGGCTCTGCACTCAGGAATTACTCCTGGCGCTGCTTGGGGACCATATGGGATGATGGGAATCGAACCCAGGTTGGCTGTGTGCAAGTCAAACACAATCCCCGCTGAGCTATTGATCCGGCCTCTCAGGAATTACTCCTGGCGCTGCGTGGGGGACCACATGGGATGATGGGGATCGAACCAGGGTTGGCCATGTGCAAGTCAAACACACTCCCTGCTGAACTATTGATCCGGCCTCTCAGGGATTACTTTTTTTTTTTGCTTTTTGGGTCACACCTGGCGATGCTCAGGGGTTCCTCCTGGCTCTGTACTCAGGAATCACTTCTCAGGGATTACTCTTGGCGGTGCTCGGGGACCATATGGCGTTGAACCTGGCTTAGCTGAATGCGAGACCAATACCTGTTGCGCTGTTGCTCTGGCTAAAGGGGTCCCGGTCTTGATCCCAGACATTCTATGGTTTCCTGAGCACCTCCAGAGAGCAACTCTGCAGCTCAGCTCAGAGAGCAGCTCCTAAACACTGCAAAGTGTTCCTATTTCCCCCACCCCCAAATAAAACAGAACAACAATCAGAAGAAGTGGTACAGTTGGGCACTTGGGATGATTCTCTCAGCAAGGACAACTTCCCCACTCTTTTTGTTTCAAACCATGCCCCTTCGGTCCCCTGGGCCAGTGCCCACCTGCCCACCTGCTCTTCCTTCAGCCTCTGCCTAGCTAGATCCTCCCTGGTGGAAGCTAGAGCCATGGCACAGCGGCTAGGGCATTTGCCTTGCACGGGCTGACCTGGGTTCAATCCCCATCATCCCATATGGTCTCCCTGAGCACTGCCAGGAATAAATTCTAGTGTAGAGCCAGGAGTAAACTCTGAGCATTGCCCATAAAAGCAAAATAAAAAAAAATAAAATCCTCCCCGCCTGAGTTGCCATTGGGTTATCACCTACGGAAGCCTCTTTGGACTGATCTCACGCTCCCTAGAGGGGGCTTTGTGGCCCTCTCTGCCATCCATCCTGCTGCCCTGGAGACACCGCCCCGCGTGGAAGTGGCCACTAGAGTCCTTAGGGCGGGAGTCGAGGCTTATTGCTAGTGGAGATTCTTAGAAGGACGGGTGCCTCCCACCCAGGTGAAAGGCCAGTACGAGCAGACGCTGGCTGAGCTGCACCGCTACACGCCGCTACATGGAGGACATGGAACAGGCCTTCGAGAGCTGCCAAACCGCTGAGCGCCAGCGGCTGCTCTTCTTCAAGGACATGCTGCTCACCCTCCACAAGCACCTCGACCTCTCCAGCAGCGAGAGGTGCAGCCAGCAGCGGGCAGGGCGCCCTGGGTCCTCCCACCCCACAGCCCCAATGAGTTTGGGAGGTCCATCTCGGGCCGCCCTGTCTGAAGGCTGTGCCTTGCCTGTTGGACCCCAGGTTCCACGAGCTCCACCAGGACCTGCATCAGGGCATCGAGGCAGTCAGCGACGAGGAAGACTTACGCTGGTGGCGCAGCACCCACGGGCCCGCATGGCCATGAACTGGCCACAGTTCGAGGTGCGTCTTTCAGGCTGGGAGGTGGGGCAGGGGTCCAGGAGCGGGATGGGACTGAAGCCAGTGCCGGGTGTTGGGGACAACAACCCGGGATGTCACTCTGAGACCCGCAGGCCAGGGTGACATCTCCCCCCTCCCCGCACTGTCCCCCGCAGGAATGGTCCTTGGACACGCAGAGGGCTATCAGCCGGAAGGAGAAGGGCAGCCGGAGCCCTGATGAGGTCACTCTGACCAGCATCGTGCCCACAAGAGATGGCACTGTGCCCCCGCCCCAGTCCCCGGGTCCCCAGGGTGAGAGCCAGGAACCTGAGTGTGAGAAGGGAAGACCCTCCCCTTTCCTCTGTCTCTGCTCCGCCCCTCCATCCCGGAAGCGGACTGAACATCTCTGGGCTAGGGCCACTTGGCGCTTGGCATGATTCCCGTTTCCAGGGTGGCTTAGGTGTGCCAGGCATTTCTCAGGGCCTCTCAACATCAGCTCTGGGAGGCACGGGGCGGGCATAAGTGCTCACACCAGACTGGCAGCCGCAAGATGTGGGGGTAGGTACCTTGTCCCTGATCCTGAGCTCCTGGGTGTGACCCTGTGCCCCTCTGCCTCCCCTGCAGCGGTGGACAGGAAGAGGAGTGGTCAGATGAGGAGAGCGCCCGAAAGCTGCTGCCGCTGGGGTCCGGGTGCGGGCCCTGTACGACTATGCGGGCCAGGAGGCGGATGAGCTGAGCTCCGAGCAGGTACTCTGGGACTCCCTTCCCGCCTTGAAACCCGAGTAGGGTGGGATTTGGGGCCCTCCGACCCATGGACACTGCCTCCTTGAGGGCAAGTTCTCTGAAACTTACGGCCGCCAGTACCGCCCCTGACTCTTGCCTCCATCTCAGTCAGCAGCGGGGTTCTGGGGCTGCCTCTGGCCTCCCCTGCCTGAACCCCAGCTCTTCTCGCTGCCCCCATCCCTCCCGGCCTGGACCCAGTTGCGGGGCTGCAGGGCCGGCCTGGGCCATGACCACGCCCTCTCCCCCCAGGGGAAGAGCTGCTGAAAATGAGCGAGGAGGACGAGCAGGGCTGGTGTCAGGGCCAGCTGCTGAGCGGCCGCATCGGCCTGTATCCCGCCAATTACGTGGGAGTGTGTGGGAGCCTGACCCGCCTGCCCCGCCCGCTCCCTCTGCAACGTTCACCACCAGGAGTCAAAGCCCAGCTGCTCCCACAGACTCGGGGGCCCTGGTCTCCCAGTTCCTGGGTGCCCCTCTGCCCCGAGGGAGGTTATCCTGGGCCCTCGGGAGGGAGGGGCGTGCCTGTAGGAAGCGACCTGGTTGGTGGCAAGGGCCAGCTGAGGCCAGGCGGAGCCAGCAGGGGTGCTGGGAAGGAAACGAAGGGCTCCGGTTACTGGCTCCTCGGGGGCCTTGCGCCCAGATCCTGGTCCTGTGTCTTGGGGTTCCTGTGATGGACTTGGGCTGAGTGTATAAATCTGGGCTAAGCGACCCCTTTTGTGATCTGTCCTAGTGTGCATTAAACTTGGGGAAATAAAACGTGGTCTTGTGTTTATCTTTGTCCACACTTCACCTTGCCCGGCCTCCGGAGGGCATGCGAGGAGAAGCCCTCGATGGGAGGGAGGTCCATGGGCCTGGAATGTGATTCGCGGGCAGGAGCAGGCACCGGGTTTGGAACCTGTTATGCTACTATTGGGAACTGGGGTTCGACCTCAGCTCCCGGAGCCTACCAGGGCTGGGGGCGGGGACGGGGGCGGAGTTCGGGCAGGGCGGGAGCCCGGCCACTGTCTCGTCCTGTTCAGGCCAGGCGGGGACCAGGGGCACCCACTAGGGCTGTTAATCATTACTCGGGCCGTGGGAAGGAGCCCAGGTTAAGGCCGGGGTCAGTGGCCTCTTCCAGCCCTTGGGGTAGGCGATTCCACCTTGAGGGGGAACGCGCTTCCAGGACGCGCGCGATTTGGGCCTGCCCGCGAGCCGTCGCTCCGCCCCGGATTGGCTCTTGGCCGGTGCGGGGCGTTGACTCCGCTGACCAATAGCGAGTCCGTGTCAGATGACGTCTCCGCTCCAGTCCCCCGGCCTCATTGGTCCAGACGGGCACAAATCACCCCACCCACTCGGCGGCCGGGCACCGCCCCTCGCCGCGGAGGCCGAGCGGCTTAGCCCACCTGCCGGGCTGCGATTGGCCCGCGGCGGGACCCGTCGGCCGCGGTGGTGCCTGGGAAGGAGAGAGAATGGCGGCCGAGCCGAGCAAGACCGAAATCCAGACTCTATTTAAGAGGCTTCGCGCAGTCCCGACCAACAAAGTGCGTGAGCGGGCAGCGGGTGGGCTCCAGCACGGCCTGGAGGGGCTTCCCAGCTCCCCGGAGGCCGGAGGGAGGGAGACGGGCGGACCGGCGCCGTGTTCCTGGGGTGTCAGCGCCGGGCCCCTGACCCATCCGCACGTCTCCACCCAGGCTTGCTTCGATTGCGGCGCCAAGAATCCGAGCTGGGCCAGCATCACGTACGGGGTTTTCTTGTGTATCGACTGTTCGGGTGTGCACCGCTCCCTGGGCGTCCATGTCAGCTTCATCAGGTGAGTCCTGGCGCCCGGGACGGTGGACACGGGCAGGGAGAGGGGCCGCCGCGGTCCGGACCGCTCTGAAGTCGGTGCTGCCCAACCGTCGGGCCTTGGATCTGGCGGCCTGTGGGGGAGCCGGTTGTCACATAGGCGGTTGGTCTTGAGTCCCGCTTCTTTCTTGGCGATCGGATCTGACACTCGGCCTCGACTCGGGGAGAAGGGGCTCCTCGTTCACCTGGCGTTGGGTCCGAGGTGAGGCTGTGCCCGTCCTAGGGACACGGCCCCCAGAGCTCGAGATCTCGCCGTGCTTGCAGACCCAGGGAAAGAATTGGTATACCTTTCTGATGGGCGAGGAACACAGCTTTCGTGGACAGCGGAGAGGAGGAAGTAGGGTGGTGAGCTGATGGCAGTGCCCGGGTGCCTTCTGCCGCCTGAGGCTAGGGGACCCGGGTGGCTCTGCCAGGGCAGCGTCTCTGGGATCTGCGGGTGGGTGACATGCAGCCCTTACTCACAGGTCCACAGAGTTGGATTCCAACTGGAACTGGTTCCAGCTGAGGTGTATGCAGGTCGGCGGGAATGCCAACGCGTAAGGCTCCATCCTGGGCTCCTCGCCCCTGCTACCAATTCAAGACCCCTTCACTGTTTGGTTTAGGAGGGTCCCTTCTCCAGCGGGAGGGCGTTTGCCTTGCACGCCGCGACTGGGTTCCATCCTTGTCATCCCATATGGTCCCCTGAGCACTGCCAGGAGTAATTCCTGAGTGCAGAGCCAGGAGGAACCCTGAGTATTGCCGGGTGTGACACCCCCAAAAAAAGAAAAAAATAGAGGGTCCCTTCTCTGGGATGGGAGCGTTATATGCAATTTCCTAAATGTGGAAAGTGGTTGCGGTTTTCAGAGGGGCTTCAGAGTCCTGTTAAACTGGACAGATGTTGGGGCCGGAGTGATAGCACAGCGGGTAGGGCATTTGCCTTGCCTGTGGCCGACCCAGGTTCCGATTCCCGGCATCCCATATGGTCCCCAAGGTCCGCCAAGAATAATTCCTGAGTGCAGAGCCAGGAGTAACGCCTGAGCGTCGCCGGTGTGACCCCCCACCCCCAATAAAAGCCCTCAAACTTGACAGATGTTCTTGAAAACCCAAGGCAGTTGGGCCCCGTTTGTCCTGGAAGTCTGTGGGCCTGCGTGAAGGGGCGCCAGGGTCGACACCATGGTGTGCTAAGGGCTGGGCTTTAGTCAGTCATCGCAAAGTCCAGTGTTTTGCAGTGTTTTGGTGAGAATCTGGAAGAGATTTCTTCTGGGAAAAGCTGCTGGTATTGGAGCACATTGTTCTGTAGGAAGAATAACTGGCAGGTTTCTTGGGGCCTGTATGTGTTTATTTAGCTAAGAGAATCACCTGTGCTTTTTTTTTTTTTTGTGTGTGTGCCTTCCAGACAGCTTTCTTCCGCCAGCATGGGTGCACAGCTAACGATGCCAACACCAAATACAATAGCGCCGCCCAGATGTACCGGGAAAAGATCCGGCAGCTGGGGAGGCGCGGCCCTGGCCCGGCATGGCACCGATGTACGTGCCTGTCCTTGGGGCTGCGGGAGTGGGTGTGCGGGAGGGCTGGGGACCCTGCGCCTCCAGCTGTGTCTGCGCCCTCCAGCTGTGGATCGACAGCCTGAGCAGTGCATCCAGTCACTCCCCAGAGAAGAAGGATCCGGATTTCTTCACAGAACACACTCAAGTGAGTGGGGCCCTGTGGGGCGTCGGGTGACTTGCCCAAGCCAGGCCTCTGTCATCCCGCGTTTGGCATCTTTGTTCCTTCACTCAGGGGATGCCTGGGCTTCTCCGCCGGCACACCAGGCATTTCCTCTGCTGGTGAATGGGCTGCCGCGGAACTCCCAAGGAGTGGACCCCTAAATCTGGGAGAGAGGAGACCCTGCTCAACAGTCTTCGTGCTCTCCGGCCAACCCTGGGTGGTGCTGGGGCTTCTCCTGGGTCAGCGCTCAGGGATCACTCTTCGCCGGCTCCGTGGAACCATGGAGAGTGCCAGGGATTGAACTGGGGCTGGCCTTGTGTAAGGCGATTGTGGGGTTGGCCTTAGGAGGCTTTCGGAGCGTCCTTTTATTTTTTTTTTTGGGTCACACCCGGCAGCGATGCTCAGGGGTCACTTCTGGCTCTGCACTCAGGAATTACTCCTGGTCGTGCTCGGGGCACCATATGGGATGCCGGGATTGAACGCTGGTCGGCGGCGTGCAGGGTAAACGCCCCCGTGCTGTGCTGTCGCTCCAGCCCCCTGACCACCGCGTGATTCTCGCTATGAGAGACCGCGCAGGGCTCCCTCCAGCCTTGCCGCCAAGGAGGGCTTTTCCCGCTGCTCTCTGGGCGCGGGAGCCAGACTAGGCTCACACCCCTACCCCCGGCCTTCGCGATTATGGGACGGTGGGTGAGCCGCCTCAGCTGTCGGAGCCTTCATTCCTGAAACAGAGCTGCCTCTGCTCGCAGGGTTCGCTGTTTGTCTCCTGAAACGCTCTTGGGCTAGAGGCTAGCCTTGAGCCTCAGGGTCGGGTGGCAGTGGCGGCGCAGCAGCTATGACCTTGCTCCCTCTGGTCTCCACCTCCTGGACCTCAT
Source organism: Cryptotis parvus (assembly GCA_021461705.1). Taxonomy (NCBI): domain Eukaryota; kingdom Metazoa; phylum Chordata; class Mammalia; order Eulipotyphla; family Soricidae; genus Cryptotis; species Cryptotis parvus. The sequence goes on along the minus strand of JAJIBD010012565.1, from coordinate 9,477 downwards.
GACGCCCCCGCCCCCGCCAGGGGTCTTAGGGCTTCTCGATGCTCCTGCCAATGGGGTGGGGCTCGCTGAAATGGCTGCCATCTGGCCGTTTTCAGCCTCCTGCCTGGAACGCCACCAGCCCCCGAGCCCGCGGAGAGCCTGCAGCCAGCCGTGTGTGTGGAGAGCAGCGGCCTCACCCGTGAGTCCCGTCCAGCGTCCTGCCAGTGCCCCGGGCCTGCAGAAGGGTGGCCGGGTCCTCTCGGTCATGTGCAGGAAGAGGGGGGCCTCCTTGTGATTTTTGGAGTGGCCTCAGCTCGCCAAGGAATGTCAGACCCGCCCCTGCCCTGCCCCGTGGCGTGAGGGGAGTGCCGGGGGCTGCAGCCACGTGGCTCCTGACTGCTGCCCTTGTACCCGCAGAGCCAGAGCAAGGCCCCACCACAGACCTGCTGAGCACCTCGCCCAAAGCATCTCTAGGTCAGTCTGCTGGCAAGGGGCTGGACAGCGGGCGGCCGGGCGGGGGTCTGCAGGTTTCGCGGTCGCCTCGTCAGGTGGGCTGAGGCCGCAGCAGTCCGAGCGGCAGTTCTGCCTGGAACAGGGACCGGGGCTGAAGTCGGGCAGCCACGCGGACTGGGAGGACCCTGGGGCCAGTCTCTGGGGTGAGCGGACTTGGTGGGCTGCTGTGAGGGGGACGGTCTCTGATGTGGGGGTCTGGCCCACGAGTGGGGAGCCAGCCTGAGTCTAAACCTGGCTCTAGGGGCTGGGGCGCCACGGGCTCTTTCAGAGGAGGGGCAGCAGGAGCTGCCCTGGGGAGAGGTGACGTCGTGCTCCTCTGGTCCTCGGCTCATTTCTGCCTTTCCTTTGCCTCTCACGGCCTCGGTCCTGGGTGTGGGTTGACCTGGCCGTTTGGGCAGGAAGCTAATGGGACAGTCCAGTGGTTGACCTGGCCGTTTGGGCAGGAAGCTAATGGGACAGTCCAGTGGACTGTATTTGAGGGCTGATGTGGGGCCCAGCGCCTCTTATTAGCTGCCAGTCTGTTTCTCTCCAGAGGCCATGTGTCTGTCTGCTGGAGGGGCCCCTCCTGCCAGAGGTAACCAAGCGACTGGGAGCTTCGCACGCCAGCGCCCCGCTGAGGCTGCTGGCTGGCATCACCCCCGCCCAGCTGTCCTTTTTGTGGTTTTAGGACTTCGTTTCTGGTGCTCCAGGCCTAGTTTTTTGTCACTGGCTGCTGGGCGTGTCTGGCTTGGGCTGTCCGTGCAATACCACGGTCGCACTGACATGGCAGCTTTGCTGTCCCCTGCCTGGAGCAGTTCTGGAAGCTGCATGGTGTGCCTGAGCGCTGATGTTCGGCCCCGCTTACGCATCCCTTTGTCTCGCACAGAACTGAAAACCTCCCTCATTGGCAAGAAGAAGCCAGCAGCTGCTAAGAAAGGGGTATGTGGGGCGGCTGGTATGGCCGGAGAGTGGGACCCTCCGAGGCCCGGCACGTCCTCGGGATCTGATCTGGGGAAGGGCCTGCACCCCGTGCCTTCCGTGTGCTTTCCGGGTCCTGGGTGTCTCTGCAGAGTCGTCCGAGGCAGCAAAACTGGGAACTTCAGTTCCTCCTCTCGTCCTTGCTGACTTGGTTCCCAGTTTTACCACTGTAGCCCCCAGGAATCCTGGGGCCTGGTGGGGCTGTCACCCTGCCTCCTGGGGTAGCGCTGGGGACACGGGCTCGCGGGGTCTCCATCAGAGACTCTTCTCGCAGCTGGGGGCCAAGAAGGGCCTGGGGCGCAGAAGGTGAGCAGCCAGAGCTTCAGCGAGATCGAGCGGCAGGCGCAGGTGGCGGAGAAAGCTGCGCGAGCAGCAGGCAGCCGACGCCAAGAAGCAGGCCGAGGAGTCCGTGTGCGTGGGGCCCGGGCCGGGATGGGGGGCTCTGGGCAGGGAGGGCTGGCGGTGATGTGACCAGGCGTGTCCCCTCCCAGGGTGGCCTCCATGCGGCTGGCCTACCAGGAGCTCCAGATTGACCGGAAGAAGGAAGAGAAGCAGCTCCAGAGCCTGGAGGGGAAGAAGCGAGAGCAGGCCGAGCGGCTGGGCATGGGCCTGGCGTCCCGGAGGTGAGGCCTGTGGGTGCTGGCGCGCAGGGGCCCGGCGCCCCCCCACAGCCCCACCCACCTACCCACCTGGTCTTCGGGGCATCGGCTTCTTGTCCTGGAGTGCTGGGCAGTGCTGGGCACACAGTGACGAGTGGCCCAAAGGGGATCAGCTGGCTGTAGTGTGGCCGTGAGATGTGCACAGTGTTTTTCCCCCTTTTTTTTTAAATTACGGGAGCCCCAGCTGGAGTGCTCAGGATCCAGTGCTGGGGTGGAATCCAGGGCCTCGCCCAGGCCGGGGTGCTTTCCCACTCCGCCACTTACCCCTCCCGAGGGTGGTGGTTCCTAGCGGAATGCCAGTGGCCCTGAGTGTCCCTCCTTTCTCCTCAAGGCCTCCTGGGCAGTCACGGGGCTCTTGGCATCCCTCATTGCTTGTACCTACGCCATCTGTGCTGCCGACACCGCACACACCTCAGCACCCTCTAACGTTTGCTGCCTTTGGCCTGGTGGATCCTTCCTGTTCTGCCACTATGTTTGTGTTTCTGCTTCTTTTTTTTTTTTGGGGGGGGGGGGCGCCGTCCCTCGGCTGTCTTCTGAAACAGAAATAAGTTCTTTTTTTTTTTCCTGCCACCCCTGACAATGCTGGGGTTACTCCTGGCTCTGCACTCCTGGTGGTGCTCAGGGCACCATGTCGGGTGTCTGGGATCAAATTCGGATGGCTTCAGGCAAGCGCCTTACCTGCTGTACTCTGTAGCCCCAATTTCTGTGCGTTTTGTTGGCTCTGCACTAGGGTAACATCTAGAGATTTGAGTAATTCAGCATTCTTTTGGGGGGCTGTGCCTGGTGATGCTCAGGGGGCTACTCCTGGCATGGTGCGGGGGAGAACCATGCAGCTCATGGTTCCATAGGGAGCCCCGTAGTCTCGTTTGAAGAGGACTTTGGGTCCCACCAGGCCTTGTTTAGGTCACAGGAATTACTGGGGAAGGTATGGACCATTTTCAGCTCCTTTTTATTTTTTATTTTTTGGGTCACACCCAGTGATGCTCAGGGTTTATTCCTGGCTCTGCACTCAGGAATTATCCTGGTGGTGCTCGGGGGACCATATGGGATGTCGGGATTGAACCCTGGTCATCCACATGCAAGACAGACGCTCTCCCGCTGGACCATCGCTTTGGCCCCCAGCTCCCTTTTCTTACCTGCCGTGTAACAGAATCTCTTACGTAAGCCCAGTCCACGCTGTCTAAAGCCTTATTACAATATTCACACCTTAGGGTTCTACCAGCTAAAGGCTGTAGATTGTTTTGGATTCATTTAAAGGTATTAATGTTTTAGGGGCCTCCCAAACCATGCTCGGAAGCCCCAGAGGCCACTCCCAGCAATATTTCAAGGCTTCTTTTTTTTTTTGCCTTTTTTGGGTCACACCGCGATGCTCGGGGTTTCTCCTGGCTCTGCACTCAGGAGTCACTCCTGGCGGTGCTCGGCCCCCCAGCACCATGTAACCAGCCACACCGCATGGGTCAGTGCTTGACACTGCAGTGCTGGGGCCCCCAGCAGTGCCGGACGGAAGTTGGGTCCTTTGGTATGTGAGCATGTGCCCGACTGGAGAGCTGGTGCTGCCCCCGTGCCCGGTGGGTGCCCTGTGCATGGGGAAACCAGCCGAGGGCCCAGGACTTGGTGGAGGGGCTGGACGATGATTCCTAAAAAGACGGGAGGGCCGGAGTGATGGTCCAGCAGGTAGGGCCCTTGCCTTGCACGCAGCCAACCCGGGTTTATCCCAGGCACCCCTTCTGGGCCTCTGAGCCCTGCCATGAGTGATTCCTGACTGCAGGGCCAGGAGTAACTCCTGAGCACTGCCAGGTGTGGCCCCCAGACTCACCAAAAACGCAGCATAGGGTTGTGGAACCGTGTGACGCTGAGGGGTTTGTCAGCCCCTCGGGGCTAGGGGAGCAGTGACGAGAAAGTGACGCGTGGATAGGCTGGGGGCGAGGGAGAGCTGGGGCAGCCGAGCCTGGGCCCTCCCCTGCCCCCTGCTGACACCCTGTCCCGCCCGCCCAGCTCCGTCTCGCACTCGGCCCTCTCGGAGATGCAGGTCATCGAGCAGGAGACCCCGGTGAGCGCAAAGTCCGCCCGTTCCCAGCTCGACCTGTTCGACGATGTTGGCACTTCGCCTCCGGACCCCGAGTAAGGCTCTGCTTGGTTCCCAGGCTTGGACACGTACTTCCTCATCAGCCACCCTGAGCCCCCTGCTCTCTCCTCAGGTACAAGGACAACCCCTTTTCCTTGGGGGAAAGTTTTGGTTCCCACTGGGATTCGGATGCCACCTGGGGTGTGGACAGGATGGAGGAGAAGGAGCCGGAAGTGACCATTTCCAGCATCCGGCCTATTTCTGAAAGGTGAGCAGGGCCGTGCATGCGCTGCGCTTGGTGGCCTCTGGGGGCGCTGCTGAGCATCTGGCGTTTCCTTGCCCTTCCTGGGTAACTGGAAATAGCCTTTCAGCCAGTGGCTGCCGGGTTGGGTGCGGCAAGACGCGCCTGGCTCTGACCTCTGCTTTCCCCTCAGAAGGCTTGGCAGCTGCTGTGCTTGAGAGCTTTCTGCAGCTGGAGCCGCTTGGTTTTATGATGTGGTCCTACCTACCCTGGGGTTCTTTGTACCTGGCCCCCTTTTATGAACGCATGTTTTGCTGCGGCACTGGGCCGGCCCTCGGGGCTCTCAGGTGCGGGGCAAGTGCCCTTGCGCTGAGCTGCGGCATGGCTCCTTTTCCCTTTCATAGAAGCTCTCTCCACTCACCTGGGTCATCCTGCCTCCAGCGGAGACGTGACCTGCTCCATCCCCACGGGAGCACCTTGCCAGGGGGTGCGCTTAGCAGCATCCCAGGGAAGGCAGCATTTCCGACGCCCTGGACCTCCGGAGCCCTGCGTGGGGCCTGTGGGACAGGGAGGAGGGTGGGTGTCCGGCCTCGAGCCGTCCCTGATCACAGCGAAGGACGCTGTAGCTTCTGTTTTTTTTTTTTTTGTCCCCCCCCCTCCGCGCTGCTCCGCCCCCCCTCCGCCTCCCGGGGGGGGGGTCGGGGGCCGGCGCGCGCCCCCCCCCGCCGGCGCGGGGCGCCCCCCCCCCCCCCCCCCCCCCCCCCCCCCCCCCTGGGGCTGGGCCCAGCCCCCGAGGTGCTGCTGGCCCACTCCAGGGGTCTCGTAGGCGGCCCCCTGGGGGAGCGGTGACCTCGAGACGTGGGGGGTCCCTTAGACACGCCGTCTTGTGCTCCCTCAGAGTCACAAATCGGAGGGAAGTGGAGAGCCGGGGCTCAGGCCTCGAGTCCAGCGAAGCACGCCAGAAGTTTGCTGGCGCCAAAGCCATCTCGTCAGACATGTTCTTCGGACGGGAGGTTGACACAGAGGTGAGGAGGCTGGCGGGGGCTGCCCAGGAGCGCGGCTTCCTCTCCCCTCCACGGTGGGCGTGGGGCTTGGCACGGGCCGCCAGGCCGCGGGTCCGGCCCCTGGCCCCAGCCCGCCTCCTCCCCCCCAGTACGAAGCCAGGTCGCGACTGCAGCAGCTCTCGGGCAGCAGCGCCATCAGCTCCTCAGACCTCTTCGGGACCTGGACGGCGCCAGACGGAGCAGGTAGGGCCCCGGAAGCGGGAGAGAGAGGTGCTCTGGGGACAGGGCCGCCCCTGCCAGCGGCTCACCCTGCACCCGCCCTCACAGGCAGCGTGTCTCTGGGGAACGTTCTCCCCCGGCTGACATCGCCCAGTTCAAGCAGGGTGTCAAGTCTGTGGCTGGGAAGATGGCTGTGCTGGCCAACGCGTGATGAACTCCTGCAGGTGCGTGGCCGGGGGTGGGGCGGGTCCTGCGCTTCCCCTCTTCCCCTGCTCTGCGGGCAGACAAGCTACAGGGGTGCGGGGGGGGCCGACTCCAGTGACTCACTGTCGCCCTGACTTTGCTCCCTCGCAGGACCGCTACGGCTCCTACTGACGACTGCCGGCAGCGGGAGACCGGCTGTGTGCGGAGTGACGGGGTGGCCATGAGGGAGTCAGCGGAGGGACGGGCCCAGTCCTGTCCCCTGCCCCGTGCTCGATTTCCATCTTGTCCCGCCCCGGCGCCCCAAGCTGCTGCTCCCTGGTCCTACCCCCGCCCTGTTACGGGTCCAGCTCCTCCGTGCTGGGAAAGGGGAAAGGACAAGGCTCTAGGACCCTACGTGGGGCAGCCGGACGGGTGCTGGGGGCTTCCCCGGCTCGGGACATCTGCTCCCTTGGGGTTCGGGAGCCCATGGCACCAAGCCCCTCCCCGTGCCCACTCGGTGGAACCTTCCGTGCCGTCCCGTCATGGGCCGAGGACCTGTCCCTCTCCCCAGCTTCACGGCAGGGGAATGTTTGGTGCCGGCCGTGGGTGCACAGGGCAGGGGGCCAGAACAGTTCCCGGGGCTCCGCCTCTCTCGCGGCCTCTAGGATTTACGGGGCCTGGACAGCGCCGCACTCCCGGAGCTGCCGGGCGTGCTGCCCCCCCACCCCAGCCCGGACCCTCCCAAAGGGACGGGACTCTCTCTGGACTGTCTGTATTGAACAAGCTGGTGTCAAATAAAGCAAAGCCGGGGCTCGGCCCCGCTGCTCTGAGTGAAGCTGTGTCCTCGCGGCTTGGCCCCTCGCCCCACTCTCAGTCTTGGGGCTCCCACCGGGTAGGGGCGCTGGCGCCGGCCGAGGGTGCTCTCTCCTGGGCCTCCGGCGTGTCTCTTCTGTGAAAGCCAAAGGCCCCCGCTTCCTCGGCCCTGTGCTGCCGCGGCGGCTCCGGTGCAGCCTGGACCTCACCATCCTGTGGCACGCTGGAGGAAAAGGCTGCGTTAGTGGCTGCGGCCTCAGGAGTGGGCGGTGGGCTGGGACAGGGCGTGTGTATCCCGTAACTGTCGGGAAGAAAGGGGGCATGCACCCGTCAGCCCCTTGGCACGGCTGTTCTTCCCTGCTGGGGTCCTGGAGCTGTGGGGGGGGGGGGTCTCCATCTCTGAGATGGGCAGAGGGATGGCAAGAGCAGCCCCTGGGGGCAGGAGAGAAGAGGAGAGAGAGGAGAGTGTGTGTGTGTCCGACGAGCCCTGGGGTGAGTTCCAGAGCGTGCGTGCGTGGGTGGGTGTGTCTGACGAAGGCCCCTGCAGAGGAGCCTCCCCCGGGGAGTTGGAGCTTCCTGCCCAGAGGAGCCCCTAGGGTTGTTCTGGGCCGGGAAGGAGGACGCTTTGGGGTGCTGCTACTTGGGCCGCCAGAAGGGCTTTCTTCGGGCTCAGCCAGCGACTCTCAGGCTTCCTCCTGACTGCACTCGAGTCACGCCTGGCAGTGCTCAGGAACCATATGGGATGCTGGGGCTCGAACTCAGGACAGCTGCTGAGCTGTCACTCTGGCCCCATGCCAGATGGGCTTTGCTCGCTCCACCACCCCTGTCCAGTCTAGGATGCCGCAGACCACTGTCCTTACCTTGGTCCCGCCCACTTGCTCACAGCCATGTCCCCAGGGCCCTCGCCCTGAGCTTCACACACTTACCGAAACCGGCTACAAGGTTCTGTTGTACTGACATTATAGGGTTTTTTAACTCGGGACATCTGGCTCCGACCCCTGTAGGGGTGCTGGGGACCAGCGGGTGGCAGCTGTCGGTGCTGTGGGGCCACGCAGTGCCCGCACAGGGCCTGGGCCACGCTGGGCTGTTATGGCTGCACTCTGAGCCCGTAGCGGGACGCCTGGGCCCACCTTCCCTCCCCCCCGACACGCCATGCCCACAGCTCGGCTCAGCCTTCTCCCCACAGTATTCCAGGCGCCTTACACTCGCCTCTCACCAGACACAAGGGACTTTATTCGTTTCACATGGGAGTCTTGAAGCAGGTTTTGGAAGTGAGTAACGTGCCCCCGCCTCCCGAGCTTATGGCTCCTTCTGTCCTCTCAGGCTGTGTCCCGGGGTCCCCCTTGAGGTCTCTTGTGAGGTGAACTTTCTGGGCGACTGCCTGCAGTCGGCAAAACCAAGTCACCTTCCTGGGGCCTCAGAACAGGCAGCTGCCGGGGACATGACCAGGGCCAGGGAGGGCAGCTGTTGGTGGGGGCCCCTGGCAGGTCGGGTCAGGGTGGGGCCGAAGAGGGAGGGGGTGTGGGGAGTCGCTGGGGCCAGGGATTCGGGAAGGGGCGCTGCAGGTGGGACCCTCGGGCGCTCAGGTCTCGATTCGTCCGTCTCTTCGTTGGAGCCGTCGCTCTCCGTGTCCACTTTGCGGGCGTGGTGGAGGGGGCCTCCAGGGGGAAACCAACCCGGGAGGGTTCCGGGAAGGCTGGTGGCTGACCTCTGGACTGGCTGTGACTGGGGTGGCCAGGCCGGGGACCTGGGCCAGCCTGCAGGAGGGAAGGAGCCCAGAGGGAAGCGAGATGCCCCTGTCCAGAGCTCAGGATGGCCACACTCAGTGAACCGGGGAAGGGGGCACAGTGGTTGAGGACTCAGACACCACCTTGGGCACGCCTCAGCCCTGACCACCAGGGGCGCTACAAGCTCTGCCCGGACAGGCACGGCAGGGTTCCACAGCCGCCTGGTGCCCACAAAGGGGCAGCAGCGTCCCACCCGACACTTACAGCCGCTCCAGCTCCTCGTCCATGGCAGGGTCGTGCATCAGGTCCCCTTTGTCAGGCAGAGCTCCTAGAGAAGCAGGGCACCCAGAGCTGAGCGGGACCCTTCCGCCGGGCTCCTGGCAGGCACACGCTCGGCACCGCTCCGGCCATCGTGGGAGTGGGGTCCACCCGACACTCAGGCAGAGCGTGGAGCGCTTTTCGCGGGCCACACCTGGCAGTGTGGATTAGGCTTGGGGCCAGGTGCTCGTGCGCCGCCCATGAGTTCCCACTGGCCTGGTCACCTTCCGAGTACTGTAGGGTGTCGGTGCGGGGGTGGGGTTTGCACACAGCTGCCTGCTGCCCGCGAGTTCAGGGCCTTCCCCACACACAGGCCATAGGGTAGGTTGGGCCGGAAAGGGGCTGGAAGAACTTAGCCTGGCCAGGGTCGTGGCCAGACCTGCAGTTCCTGGACGGTGAAGGCCACTTTGGGGTTAGATGTTGCAGATGCTGGCCCAGGGAGGCTGTGGGCCAGAGAGAAGCCTGGGAGGGGCGGGCAGGCCCGACTCCTCCTGTGCAGCCATAAGCCAGCAGCCGGCCATCCTGCTGCGGTGAGGTGAATCTTTCTAGGCTGCCTTTGTTTTGATTTGGGGCCACACCTGGCTTACTCCTGCAGGTCTCAGGGGACCTGGTCTTGATGAACAGGGTCAGCCGGAAGCTCTCCCCACAGCTCTCTCTGCCCCACGAGGGCCCCTCTGTGGGCACGTTCTGGGGGCCTGGAGCGGGGTCCCAGCACAGCTGGACTCTGGCTGTGGGGTGTGGGGCAGGGGTGAGAGCAGGCTGAGGGGAGCAGGACCAGAGCAGGAGTCTGAGCTCGCTG
>JAJIBD010012564.1:7500-31069 GCA_021461705.1 Cryptotis parvus | reverse complement strand
CCACGGAAGAACCAGAGGAGGCTGGTCCATGAGGGTCTGGTCTGCCCAAATGCAGAAAAGGACCTTGGCCTGGGAGGATGCTGAGCAGCCAGTGGGACCAAGAAGGGCTTAACTGACCCTGACCTGAGGAGACCCACAGGAAGTGGGTGGTCAGGCAGCGCAGGCTGGAGACAGTCTGGCTCCTTTAGCCTGGCCAGGGGGTCCCCGGCTGGACTGGACCCTGGAGTCCGGCTTCTGACCCCCGGTGCCCGGGCCCTCAGGGCTGGCCGAGCACACTCTGCCCACAGGCACAGAGATGGGGCTAAGCAGCAATTACGGGGGGACAGCCCAGCCCAGCAAGCCACAGACACCCCGCTGCCCTAAGCACCCCTCAGGCCCCCTCCCAGCCGCGCTATCCCCACCCCGTCTGGCAGAGCAGCCAAACAGCAGCTCTGGGCCCACACGGGTCAGAGGGAGCACTGGACTATGAGCCCCTGGGAAGTTCTCTGCACCTACTCCCACACACATACACACACATATGCACACATACATATACACATATGCACATGCACACATACACAAACACACATATGCACATATACATACACACATACTTACACATACGCATATAAACATACATATGCACAATGCACACACATATACACACATACAAACACACATACACACACACAGAGCCAGAGATGCTTTGGCTCATCTATACATGTTCTCACAGGTGTTTCCTGTTCTGAACAGGCCGAAGTCTGGGAACAAAATTGACCTCCCCCTCCACACACACACCCAAGGGTGACGTCTCAGGGAAGGGACAGGCAGGGGCAGCGTAATTAGATGGCCACAGTCTCCCGAGTCCTGAGAGATAGTGACTCAGCCCCAGAGGAAGGGAGAGGGGCGAAGGCCACAGAGACAGTGAGGGCAGAGAGGGCGACTCGTGCAAAGGCCCTGGCGGCAGCATCCCTGGCACCCTGAGGAGATGGACGGGCTGCAGCGGAGCCAGAGGGGATGGGTGCGGCTGGAGGGGAGACACCCCGGGCGCCTGTCCCACGAGACCCAGGGGAAACTCAAGGGAGACACCCCGGCGCCTGTCCCATGAGACCCAGGGGAAACTCAGTCTAGAAGAGACTGACGGACCTACAGTGGGTTCTCAGGCCACGGCTCAGACTTAGCAATGAAGACCCTGGGCAGCTGCCAAGGGAGCTGGGGACCCTGGGAGGGCTGTGGGGGGGCCGCCTGGGCAGCAAGAAGGAAACCCGGCTCGGAGAGCATCACCGAGGGGGACCCCGATTTGTACCTGGGGCTGTAAGTGCTTGGGCCGAAGGCTCTAGTCCCACATTCCTACCCAAGCCCAGGCCCCAGGGAGGGCCCCTGTGGAGGGCACCCTGGGGCTGGTTAGCCGGGCGGAGGGGTCCATCCCCCTATGAGAGGCCCACACAGTGCTGCCCGCCCAGAGCATCCATCTGGGTGTGGTAGAATCCCAGCAGGCCGAGGGCTGCAATATGGGGGGCGCCCACCTGCTGTCCCCACGCCCTGGCACTCAGGGGTTCCCTGGTGCTTCGAGCCGCCCCCTTCCCAGCCCCCTTGCTTCTCAGACCGGAGCACTCATCCCAGCAGCTGAGGAGCGAGCATCTGAGAGAGGGCTCCCCAGGACTGCCCCCTTCCTGCAGCTCCCAGCTCCCAGCAGAGGCCGCTGTGGCACGGTCACCTAATATCTGTGTGTCCATCCCACAGCTAGCGAGGCCCAGGCGGCCCAGGGCCCAAGACACGGCAGCACCGCGACCTGCCAGCCGCCAACCCTGGCACCACCCTGGGTCCTCTGTGGGTCCTGCCGGCCCCTCCCGGTCACATGCTAGCTGGACATCCCCCAGTTCCCGTCCCCACCATTGCTCAAGGCCCCTGGACTTTGGGGAAACAGGAGGTGGAAGGGGTGTGGCCCAGCCAGGCCGTGAGCAGTAACTGCAGGCGGTGACCCAGCCCATGCAGGCCCCCCCTGCTCACCCGTCCACCCTCCACCCAGCCGCCTGCCCACGGCATGCAGGGGGACGCCTGTCTTGCACAAGACAGGAAAGGGTGGCCCGGGTGGGGGTGGGTGACGCTCAGGACCCCATGTCCACCCGGCTGCAGCCAGGAGGGCAGGAGGCCCCAGCCAGGCTTCCTGTGTGCCGAGTGCCCTGGACAGAAAGGAGAAGTGGACCCCGAGGTCACACAGCGTACCTCGGAGCTCCCCGCCACCCTCTCTTCCGCCAGCCTCCCTGACTCACGGCCCCGAGCCCAGGTCCCAGCCCTGCTCCCCCCCTGACTGTGTGACCAGGGCTCAGAGGCCCCCGGGAGGGAAGCTTCTCCCAAGTCACCCCCCCACCCCGCCTGTGGAGGTTTGTGGTTGACACCCAGTTCTGGCGTTGTCCATCAACACCTGCAGCACTGGGAAATTCAGGGGCTCTGGAGAGGCCGGCCCGAGGACCCCCGCACTGGACCGAGAGACGAGGCCCCGCAGGCAGCATCTCCACAGGCCCACACTCACTGCCTGACCCTGCCTCCCGGGCGTCCCGGCCGCCTCCGGGCTCTGCTTCCCATGGACAGGGCCAGGCCTGGGGTTACCCACGGGTGTGGGCACTGCCCGGCCCCACCCTGCCCACTTGGGCCAATGCTTCCCGGATGACAGGGTGTGCCCGGGGCCTCTGGGAGACCCAGCCTCGGTTTCCTCATCGAACTGGTGGGCTCCAGCAGGGGGCCTCTGAACTGAGTGCGGCAGAGACTCTGCAGAAGATGCGGGGTGGGGGTGCTCCCCCTCCCAGGGACTCCTCGAGGCCTCGGCATGACCAGCCGCTGCCTCTCCGGTCGCTGCTCTCCGGGGTCACCTCCCGCCTGCTCAGACCTGCTCTCACCTGGGCTTCTTCCAGGAAGCCTTTGAGCTCCCTGACTCACACATGTCCACACACACGCTCACACACATGCATACATACACACACTCATACACAAGCACACATACCTGCTCATACACACACATGCACACGTGCCCATACACATGCACAACAGATGCAACTCACATGCTCACACTCACATGCTCATATACACACGCATACACATGCGTGCTCACACATGTGTGCCTCTTACAGATCCAACCTCAGTCCATCTCGCCAGCTGGGACCAGGGTTCCTGGGGCCCAGGACACCAGGTAGGCGAATCCGGGTCACCAATCAGGTCCCATATGTGCCTGCCAGGAAGACACCGAGCCCCCAGAGGGGAGACAAGTGCCACTGTGAGGGCCCCCCGAGGCTCTGTGAGTGCCTGGTTGCTGCCAGAGAGCAGGACCCAGATTGGCCAACACAGGACTGGAGAGAGCCCAGTGGGGAGGGAGCTTGCCCTGTATGCAGCCACCCGGGTTCCACCTCCTGGCACCCATGTGGTCCCTCTAGCACCTCAAGTGATTCCTGAACTCAGAACCAGGGGTAACCCTGAGCATTGCCGGGTGTGGCTCCTCAAAATAAAACAACGAAAGATCCAGAACAGTGGACACAAGGCCAGAGGCAGAGAGGACAGGAGTGGCTGGTGAAGAAGTTGGTCGCGGCAGGGAAGAGGGGCACAGGCGGGCAGGTGGGGACACAGCGAGGGAAGCAATGAGCCAGAGACAACCCCACAAGGGAGGCCACTATGGCACGTCGGAGAACCAGGGACCAACGCCAGCCCTCACCTCCAGACACCCTCTCTCTTTGGGACAGGAAGGAGGTCGAGGCCAGTCACAGGAATTCCTTTCTGGTTTAAAGGTGGGTTCTTGGTTACAAGAAGACCAGGAAAAGTTTACAAGGACATACAAGAAATATTATCCCACTTGACCAAAGAGTGAGACCCTGAAAGGGAAAAGGTCCTTTTTCTGCCTCTCCCCTTCCCTTCCTGGTTGGGATGTGAGATGTGATGTCTGGTGCCATAGCAGCTACTCTGTTTCATGAGGAACAGAGTGAGATGATTCTAACCCAAAGCCAGCTAGGGGACCCTCAGGACAGACCCACACCCACACTCCTTGCTCTAAGAATCAAGTACATTTCTTTATTGCTCCAGACACAGAAGATGGTCTCCTGGGGCAGGAAAATGAAGCCCCAAGGCAAGGGAGAATATAGAGTGTGGAGAGAAGTTGAACAGAATCTTGTGGAAATTGTTCCATTTAGAAAGAAAAGTTGCTTTTTCTCACTAGACCCCTCACCTAGGATGCTACACACAGACACTAGCCAGGAACACTCCTGGGAAAGCCCGGCCCTTGCCGAGGAGGGAGGGCACAGCAGAGACGCCAGTGCTCCCTGCCACACTGGGTGCTCCCCACAGTGCTCCCTGGCACTTTCCACACCTCGGCTTCCTGCTCTGCCCCGAATGCAAACGGCAGGTCACCCGCAAGGGGTCCTGAGTCTCCGGGATCCGTGAGCACTTGGCAGAGTGATCCCAGGTACAGGAGCTGAGCGCAGGCGGGCCTGGGCACGTGAGCTGCTGTTTCTGCAGAGTCGGGCCTGCTCCAGCCTCGCCTCGTCCACACCCACCGCCTTCCGGGCTCTCCAGCCCGCAGCAGCCCAGCCTCACACTCCCCAGCTCCCAGCTTTCCTGGGACAGCAGGAGGGGGCCCTCTCGGGAGCACCTGCCCCCGTGGCCCCCGCCGAGCCCCCTCCTGGCCTCTGCTCCGCTTGTGCCCCTGGACGGGCAGCTCACTCTGAGACTTTCGGCCTTTTCCTTTCTACCGCCCTCCCTGCTTTGTTTGGTGAGTCCTGGGACCTCGCTTCCCATAGCACGGCCCCCCTCTGAGCCTGCTCCCAGGACCCAGAAGGTACCCGGGGCCAGGGCCCAGCCCAGAGCAAGGAGCATGGTTGGCCTCATTGACCCAGCACCAGGCCGGAGCCCTGGTTCACTCTGCCCAGATCTGGAAGCTGAGGACAGTGGCCAGGACTCCCAGGGGCTGGAGTTGGAAGAGGAGGAGGAGGAGGAGGAGGAGGAGGAGGAGGGAGTACGGAGACTCCAGGGCTGCCCGCACACGCCCGTCCCAGGGCCACGGGCTCTGAGGACCCATTGTCCCTACTGCTGCTCCACCCCGTCCTGTCCACCGCCCTCAGGGAGCCAGACTGCGGCCACCCAGCCCTGGAGACACTAGTTTCAAGCCCCAGCTCTGATCATTCGCAGCTGTGGGTCGGGATGGAGGGGATAACTTTGTTGAGCCTCAGTTTCCCATTTGCATAGTGGGGGAAGCACCTCCCAGAGCAGCAGCGGGCGTGGCTCTGAGTTTGAGGGTGGACAGGGCCTCAGGGTGGACAGGACCTAACCTCTGGGCACAGAAACCACAGAGCCAGGAAGAGCTGGCGTGGGGCAGCGGCCCTGAACCGGGCGCAGGCTGGGGCAAGGGAGAGTGCCTGGTCCCCCGGACAAAGGGAAAGAGCAGTGGGGACCAACCCTCCCCCTGAGGCAGGGCCAGGAGGAGCCAAGTTTTCTTTCCATTTTTTATTTCCGGCACAAAGAGCCTGAATGAGAAGCAGTTGACCAGACAGAGAAGCCCATTGTGAGGGCGTGGGGCAGGCGCTGGCGGAAGAGGCCGGTCCTGGTGTTGAACGGGTAAACAGAGGCCGGGGCCCCAGCCAGGCTCTGAGCAGTGAGGCCGGTGCCGGGGACAGCAGAGGGTGCCCGCCCCGCCCCAGGTACTCAATCACTCTGCCGGGCCTCCGTCTCCCAATGTCCTCAGCAACCGATTCTCACCTGCGCGATGACCTGTTGGGTGCCGCGGGTTCGGACCGGCCCCTGGGGCTGACTGGGGTTTGTGCCTCCTTCTGCTGCTCACTTGCCCCTGAACAGTGGGGCCTCCACTTGGCTGTTCCACGCCTCAGTTTCCCCTCTGTGAAACGAAACACTCATGGCTCTATCCCAGGCCCTCCACCTGCTGAACCTTCCAGGAGACCTCACACACATTGGCTTCCCCAGGTGGCCTGCCGGGATCAGAGAAGGGCCAGTACCCATGCTGCGGGGCCCGCTGCTGCTGGGCCCGGGAGGCAGCCCTGCCCGCTCACCACACCCCAACCCTGCCAGGAACCCCGCCAAGCTCTAGGTGCAGTGGAAAAGGGCAATATCCTGAAGTGGAGGGCAGGGAGGGCTTCCTGGAGGACGCAGTCTTGAATTAGAAAAGCAGTTGTTGGTTGAGGACTGGGGAGGGGGAGGGGCGGTGCTGGCCCTGCATGCAGCCAACCCCTGTGGTCCCCAGTACTCCAGCGTCCCCAGCATGTCGGGCACAGAGCCAGAGCGCCCCCAACACTTCTGAGTACAGCCCCCAGCTAAAAATGCAGCTGTTGCATGTTACTGTTATTGACCATCCCCAGGGCCCGTTCTTCTCCGCCACTCCCTCTGCAGAGAACTTTCTTATCACACCAGGCCATAGGTCAGAGTCTCGACCAGAGAGGTGCAATCAAGTGTCTGGCGTCACACAGCAAAGAGGTGTGAGAGCAAGATGGGCTCCGCCTCCCAACCTTTGACCTGGAAGTTCTTCCTGGCTGCCTAAATAGTGCCCCTGAGTAGCCGCCTCTAAATGCTCCTTAATCTGGCCCCTAAGGCCTCGGTCCTTTACCCATTGGAGAGAGGCAGTAGTGGGGGGCTGGGGCACCGTCTGGGCTCCAGGCAGGCCCGCCTCGCTCTTCGCGTGCCCAGCCACCGCAGTCCCAGAACTGCTCAGCAAGGCTGTCGCTGGGTGACACCCTATGCCCAGAGCAGAAAACTGAGGTGTCCCTGCTCCAAGGGGCCATGCCAGGGGCGTCTGGGCCTCATTCTGCCCATCTGTGACTTGGGGTGACACAGTCCTGTCTCCCAGAACAGCCAACTGGGTGCCCGTTATCGGGACTCTCGAACAGGACCCTGCACGGAGACCCGCCCGCACCCCACCAGGCCTGACCTTGCTTTTAATTACAACCTTGGGGAAGGAGAATGCCCCCTGCGGGCTGTGGGGGTAACCTGACGCCCCTGGGCAGCCCAGCCGAGATTATGCTCCGTCTTCCACCCCAGACTGGGCTGGCACCGACTCAATGCCTGCTTTGTCCGACCGGCCCCCGGGCCCCCAGGTCGGCCTCATCCCTTCCTCCAGCTGCGGATGGGGCGGGGGGTGGGGTATCTCAGAGAAACCAGACACCCAACAGGGCACTACCCCTGGGGCTGCTGGGTGCTCCCTGCGTGCCCCCAAACCCTGCACAACTTCACGGACCAGGCGAGACAGATGTGGAGACGGTTCATCCCCAGCCAGTGTGAGCAAGAGTTCTGGCGGACACTCCAGGCCCGCCGGGCGGTGGGGGGCCGGTGCCGGGAGCCCAGACCTCGTAGACCCTCGGGGTCTATGGGAAGTCAGGGCGCCTCCTGGGAGCTCAGGGGCGGAGCAGGGTCATGGCTGAAGGGTCTCGGTTCCTCGCACAGCCAGTACCTCACCTCTGAGCCTGCCTCCCTGAGCTGCCGACACACGGATACAGCGCCGGGCAGCTGGCCGGGACGGACAGCAGTGCCACAGACACCGGGCAGAGAAGGCGCCTTCCAGGACAGGGGCCAGGGGCTGGGCAGGCCCAGGGCAGCTGGAAAGTGAAACCTGAGCTGCTGGCCAGAACTGTCTCTGCTCCCTCCATACTCCAAGAGCTGACCGGTGGGGTCTGGGCCACAGGTCACTAAGTACACGCCTTGGAGGTGGGCGTGGAGGGGAGCCCTGGAGGGCACGGGACGCCTCCCCTGCCTGTCCCCCGCTCTGTCACCGGCAGACTCCAGCCCACATGCCCTTTCCTTGGGGCCCTTCACAGCCGCATCTTTGCAGAGCTCCAGGGAGATGGGCCTCACTCCTGCCTGCCCCCCACACCCCCTGCCTGCCCCACCCACACCCCTGCCAGCCCCCCCACCCACACCCCTGCCTGCCCCCACCCACACCCCCTGCTAGCCCCCACCCCACACCCCTGCCTGCCCCCCACCCACACCCCTGCCTGCCCCCCACCCACACCCCTGCCAGCCCCCACCCACACCCCTGCCTGCCCCCACCCACACCCCTGCCAGCCCCCACCCACACCCCTGCCTGCCCCCCACCCACACCCCCTGCCAGCCCCACACCCACACCCCTGCCTGCCCCACCCACACACCCCTGCCTGCCCCCACCCACACCCCCTGCCAGCCCCCACCCACACCCCCTGCCTGCCCCCACCCACACCCCGCCAGCCCCCACCCACACCCCTGCCTGCCCCACCCACACCCCTGCCAGCCCCACACCCACACCCCCAGCCCCCCACCCACACCCCTGCCAGCCCCACACCCTCACGCCCCTGCCAGCCCCTACCCCACACCCCTGCCAGCCCCACCCCATGCCCCTGCCAGCCCCGACCACACCCTGCCAGCCCCCACTCCCACACCCCTGCCAGCCCCGCACCCACACCCCTGCCAGCCCCACCCCACACCCCCTGCCAGCCCCACACCCCCACGCCCTGCCAGCCTCCACCCTGCCAGTCCCCCCACCCCACACCCCCTGCCAGCCCCGCACCCACACCCCTGCCAGCCCCGCACCCTGCCAGCCTCCACCCTGCCAGTCCCCCCCACGCCCCTGCCAGCCCCACACCCACACCCCTGCCAGCCCCCACCCCACGCCCCTGCCAGCCCCCACCCCACACCCCTGCCAGCCCCACCCCACGCCCCTGCCAGCCCCCACACCCTGCCAGCCCCCCCACCCCACACCCCCTGCCAGCCCCCCCACCCCACGCCCCTGCCAGCCCCCCACCCCACACCCCTGCCAGCCCCCACCCCACGCCCCTGCCAGCCCCCCACACCCTGCCAGCCCCCACCCCACGCCCCTGCCAGCCCCACCCCACACCCCTGCCAGCCCCCACCCCACACTCCTGCCAGCCCCCCACCCTATGCCCCTGCCAGCCCCACACCCTGCCAGCCTCTACCCTGCCAGCCCCGCACCCCACACCCCTGCCAGCCCCGCACCCCACACCCCTACCAGCCCCACCCCACACCTCTCCAGCCCCCACCCCACACCCTGCCAGCCCCCACCCCACACCTCTCCAGGCCCCCACCCCACACCTCTCCAGCCCCCACCCCCACCCTTCCAGCCCACACCACTCTAGCTCTAACCAAAGCAGGGAAGTCCTTCGATTTGGTGGTGACATAAGCGGGCCTGACCCCCACAGATATGACTCCAAGGTTCCTCCAGCGAGGAGACAGCAGAGAGGAGGTTCCAGAGTCCAGGAGACCCGCAGAGGGCCCAGGTCAGCGGGATCCGTCCCTCAGCTGGGGTGGCGGATTCCTGCCACCTCCCTCCGCTGCGTGTCCCTCCAGGAAATGGGAACTAATGAGACCCCCTGCAGGGGGTCCCCAAGCAGGGCACTTGCCCCCCAGGAAGGACAGGGGCCCCCAGGGGTTCAGCTCCCGTGGGGCCCTACAATGCTCTTCCAGCCCCTCTGACCCCCCACCGGCTGACCTGCTAGGCCGAACACAGCTTGGGGTCCGCCTAACTGCCAGGTGAAGGATCCCTCCCACCGTTACATGGTCCGGCCTCACCCTGCCTGGTGTCAGCAGACCCGGGTCCCGCCCGGCTTCCGGCAGCAACTCTGCACTGTTTTCTGGGAGAGCCCCTGAGATCACGGGCCATCGAGGGGTCCCTTCCCCATTTTTCTGGAAGCCTGAAAACCCCCGGCAGGCTAGGCCTGGGCTAAGGGCTTTAGTTCTCACTTAAAAACAAACAAAAAAATCGAGAGTCACCATTAACTGTGTGGTAAATCACAGAATCTCAATCAATCCCAAAGAACCTGTCGTAAAACCGAGCTTGCATCAAACCCCTCTCCGGCCCTGGACCTGGTCCGTGAAGGTCCCGTTCTGGGTGGTTTCCACCACACCCAGGGGGAGAAAACAACCGAAATGTCGATCAACATGACTAAGTAAGCATAATGCGCCATTGGAAGGAACCGAGGGCTGAGGGGCTCCGCCACCAGGCTCGAAGCAGCGTGGACAGGGAAACCGGACACATAGTCTTTCACTGAATGGAGCCACGGAGACAAAGCACCTGAGAGAAAAGTCAGAGAAGCACCTTCCCAGAGGCCTGGGGCTGGGGCGAGGAGGAGGAGGAGGCGCAGGAGGGGAGCTGAAGGCCCCTGGGGGGCTGCTCTGTGGATGGTGGAGATGTTTTTGCATCTAGATAGAGACCGTGATTGCACAACTTGCTGACTATATTCGGCGTCACTGAATTGTCCACTTTCAATGGCTTTAATGATTAATGCTTCATTTCAATGCTGACTTTTCTGCTATGTGTGTTCCATATCAATTTTTAACCACGACCCATACAAACGTATAGAGCCCTCGTCCATCCGCCTTCCAAAGATAGAACACTGGCGAGCTATATTTGCCCTTGAATGTCTTCAATTAAAAATAAACCCCAGAGGTGGGGAGGGAGTAAATAGCCGGGTAATAAAGACAGTTTTCAAACAAAAGAGGGTGCCGCGCCAGGAAGCCGGAGAGAATGCCTGTGCGTCACGTGTTTCGGTGCCTCCCCCACCCTCCTTTGTTGGGGGGTCCTCCACACGGTTTCAGAGTGCTGGGGGTCTCAGTGGCAGAGCCAGTGCGCAAGCCTGTGGGGGTGCTGGGATGGAACCCATGGCTGCTGTCTCGGACAGGCCCCCTCATGCTGAGCCACGTGCCGGCTCCGGGTGCTCTTTCCCGGGCTTGGAACAGGCGCTTCGCGTCGCACCAGGTTCCCTCCCGTTCCTGACACCAGGAAATGAAGGCTGGGAAGAGGAGGCAGCGTCTGAGCCAGGCTCACCTGCGCCCTCGCCCAGGGCCCCTCTGCCAGACTCACTCGCTCCGGGGGCAGGAACTGGGGCGGGGTGGGGGCAGCTGGCGCTTGCAGGGGAGACAGAGGGGCACCAAGACGGACCCACAGTCCACGTGCTGAGTGCTGGGGCGCGGGAGTGTCTCCCCACCTTTCTCCCCTCCCTGGCGGGTGACCCTGTGCACAGGATGCCCTGGAAGATTCCCTGCAAGGAGATGGCCAGAGGAGGCTCTGGAGTCAGGCCGCCCTGCGGGTTCCGGTCCCCGAGACCAGGGAGTTCTGCCCCGCTTAGGCCACATGCGCCTGCCCTTCCTGGTCCCTTCCCACCTTGTTTCCTGCTTGTGTCCACCCCCACCCCACGGGACCACGGCCCCCCACACTGAAGCACAGCCTACCTGTCCGCCTTGGAATATCCTGGGGGGATCTGGCACCCATTTGGGGAGCAGGGAAGAAAAGGGACATTCGGGCAAAAGCCCCTACAGGAGTCGGGTGCGGTGTGGGGCAGTCGCCAGGGTCAGAGGGAGAGGCTGGAGCTCCACTGCAGCTGCTCAGAGGGAAGGGGGTCTCGGAAGGTGGGGGACGGGTGAGGGGCCAGGGGGGGGCAGGGCGGCGGGGGGTGGTCAGGTCGCCTGGATTTGGGAAATCTCCCGCAGCTCCCCAGGGGCTCAGGGACAAGTCTCCAGAGCTTTTCCACTGCGACCTCCCCAGACGAGACACACTGGCCTGGCTGACCAAGGAGGCACCGGAGGCCCTGCCTGCCCCCCTGGTCTCTGCTCCCTAAATTTAGTCCTCCTGGGAGGAAGCCGCCCCCACCCCTAGAGAAAGTGTCCAGAGAGGAAGGAGGAGTCTGCTGATTCATGAGCGGGCTCCCGACTTCCCCTCCAGGGAAGCCAAGCTCAGACAATGGCGTGCGGATCTTGTGGTGGCTGAGGGTGGTGGCGGGCAATAGAAAGTAGTTAACAGATTACTGACCTGTGGGGTGTTATCAGGAGAACTTCCCGGAGGAGGTGGCATTTGAGCCAAATCAAAAGTCTAGACCAGTGTTTCTCAATCTTCTTCTGACCATGCCCTACTTCTGACTTTGTTGCCTTCCTGTTGCCTACCCCCCCATTCTTCCACCCTTTAGCCTTACGCTGCCCACCCCCCTGCTCCCTTGGACTATCAAAGAGGTCTGTGCAGGGGAGCATCTGCCCCTCCAGTCGAGAAATGCTGGCCCAGGCCAAGGAAGAGAGGAGGAACACAACAGGAGGGTGGAGGGGAGCACCGCAGGGGGACGAGGGGAGCACCACAGGGGACGAGGGGAGCACCACAGGGGGATGAGGGGAGCACCGCAGGGGGACGAGGGAGCACCGCAGGGGGACGAGGGGAGCACCACAGGGGGATGGGGGGAGCACCACAGGGGGATGAGGGGAGCACCACAGGGGGGCGAGGGGAGCACCACAGGGGGAGGGGAGCATCGCTGAGGGACAGGGGAGCACTGAAGAGGGTAGGGGGAGCACCACAGAGGATGGGGAGCACCGCCCAGAGGGAAGCGGGGGGGCACCACAGGGGGACGAGGGGAGCACCACAGGGTTACGAGGGGAGCATCGCCGAGGACAGGGGAGCACTGAAGAGGGTAGGGGGAGCACCACAGAGGGACGAGGGGAGCACTGCAGGGGGACAAGGGGTGAGCCCTGTAGTGGCCCTGAGGCGGACACAGCCTTGTGAGTTCAGCCTCTGAAGGAAGCGGCGCTTGGGCTCTGCACAGTCCGATGGTGGCCCAGCCCAGCCCCGAGGGTCGTTTGCTGCCTCCGAGGACGTGTCTGTGACGCTCCACACCCAGAGATCCCATGAGCTTCACAAGCCCATAAAGTTTCCATGCTTGGAGAAACCCAGGTGCTGCCCTCGGAGAGGGGAGAGCAGGTCAGCCCCGACATGCCCGCACCAGACCGGGCACCCTCCCTGCCCCTCACACCTGGGCTGTATCACACCTGCAGGAGCCCCTCGGTGGGAGGGAGGCAGTCTGGGAGGGTCCGCAGGGAGGAGACGTCCAGGGTCTGGAGGGGACAGAGGTGACCAGGGCCAGGTGACCCCTGGAACCTCCACTCAGAGGCACCCAGGCTTGAACTTTCCCCATTGGGAACGACAGATCCTGCCCCCACAGGACCCCAGAGCCGTGTTCTCAGAGCTCAGAGCCCCCTCCCTAGGGCAGACCTTTAAGTCAGCGCATTTTCTGCAAACGCCAATAGGCGGGTGCTCTCTCCCCAAGAGGTAGAGGACAGCGGTGGAGAGCAGCCACGGGGGTGCAAAGGACAAGACAGACCCGGGGCCAGGCAGACCCGCAAAGGGGGTGGGGGTGCCAGCGGGTACTGGCCAGAGTCTTGCACAGAGCCCCAGGGCAGGCTCAGTGGCGGAGGGTCCGATCATGGTCTCGGTGAGGGTGGCAGGTCTGGGTGACTCCTGAGAGGCTCAACAGACTTAAGCGCAGGGGCGAGATGGGGAGGGCCCCTGGGCACAGCAGCACCCGGAGGAGCCCCACGAGGGGCAGAGATGAAGTTTAGACCAGGGGAAGCAGGCGGACAGGAAGGAGCCCTGAATCTGCTCTGGAAACATCTGTGGCCCCTGAAGGGACCGGGGACCCAGGAAAGACTCACTCTGGTGCCCCGGAGCCCCGACCTCCTGCCTCAGTGAAGCAGCCTCAGCCCCTGCTATCAGATGCACCTTCTCCATCCGAATGTCGGATTCCTCCTGTTGGAAAGTCTGCAGATGGGGCCGAGTAAGTAGACAGCAGGGAAGACCTTTGCCCTGCCGCAGCCAACCTGGGTTCTGTCTCTAGTAGGGTCCCCCAAACCCCACCTGGAGTGACTCCTGAGCGCTGCTGGGTATAACCCAAGCACAACAACCACGAACGTTTGCATATGGAAAAGGAAAAGGGGAGAAGGGGAGGGGGCCCTCCCCCATGTTCCCCACAGCAGGGTTTGCTCGGAGCCCCCTGGGGATGCTCGCGTGAGTGCCCGGAGCTTCGCCACACGCCACACGCAGCCACTTATCTCCTGCGTCAGGCTTTCTCTGACGTCCTTATCTCCAGAGCTGGAGACAAAACCTGGGAGGGAGACGGTGCCGGGGCCAACAGCCCAGAAACAATCTGAGCCGGTCCAAGCGGGCAGGAGCCCTCGGCCCCTCTGCTATTTCTACACTTCGTCATTGTGAGTCTAGGTTACAGAATTCAGACTCATTGTAAAAAGGGGAAAATGGGACGCAGGAGGGCGGGGAGAGGGGAGAGGCCTCCTGTCCGGCCAGAAAAAATAAAAGCACCCCCCCGCAGCCCCCGCAGCCCCCGCACCCCCGAGCACTCCTAGCCTCAGCCCACCTCCAGGTCTTGTAGCCCTTGTGGATGGAGAGCAGTGCAGGCAGAGAAGGCTTCCTGGGCGGCGGAGTGAGGCTGCCCTGGCATGTGCTGCTCCCCTTCCTTCAAGGAGACGCCCACGGTCTGACACCCCCCGCCCCTGTCCACTGGGCCGGTGATACTTCCCTGCGGTCCAGGGCCACCCTGATCCCATCTGGGCCTCTCCGCTCCATGATGTCCACTGTGTGTGCAGTGAGTGAAGGCTGACCCCAACGGCCTCGCTCCCCTCATAGGCCTCCTGTCGGGCGGCCTCGTGGACAGTGTCGGGGTTCCAGCAAAGAGGAGGCTCTTGTGTGGTGAATATTCAGAAGGGGGCGTCATGAGGTGCCCGAGCGAGGAGACGCTTCCCAGAGACCCCGTGGCTCGGCCGGCCTGGGTCCTGCTCAATCACTCACTTCATCCTCCCAAGTTGTGTGTCAGACTCACGGTGCAGATGAGGGAACTGAGGCTGAGTGAAACCCTTACTTTATTCCCCCAGACAGGAAGCAGCAGGACGTCGTCCCCACGGCCTCCCGCCCAGGCTGCCGCTGAGTGTTCAGCTCCCGAGGCCTGAGCGAGTCGGCAGGCCCGTGGCCTCAGGCTCTCGGCCTGTGTGAGAGGAACCAGGCGCCCACATTTGTGCTCTCTAGCAACCGAATCAAAATGCCAGAAAAGGCTTCGGGTGGAGGCCAGCGTGTGGGGCCCTGCTGGCTGGAGGTCTCGGATCTCGGCAGGGTTCCGGGAATGCAGCCCTGGGGAGGGCGGGGCAGACTAAGAGGGCTTCCAGGAGGAGGCAGAACCGGGCTGGACTGGCGCCCGAAGAGGGCAGGGCCAGCCAGATAGGAGGGGCCCCTCGATGCCCTGGGGCCAGCCTGGGGGTCCCGGGCTCTGGGAGAGAAACCCAGCAGGTCAGACCAGCTCCCAGCCCAGCCCAGGTCTGCCCTCCCCACCCAAGCCCGGGGTGGCAGGAGAGAGACCTAGAAAAGGGAGGGGGCAACTCCCTGGCCTCCCCACCCCGCTTGTCAGAGGCCAAAGAGCCTCACGCAGAAGCAATCTAAGATCCAAACGCAAAGGAAAGGATTTATATTTCAGGATGTATATTTCAAACACAGTTCAAGTCCCTCGGCCAGGACTCTGTCTGATTCTCTTGTGTATAAATTCTGTGTCGTAGAAGGCGTCTCCGGGATATTGATATTGACGGGCACAGAGCCCGGTTTAGACGGAGCCTCTGTCCTTCGTCTGTCCCTGGGGCTGAGGGGAGCCTCCAGGGTCCCAACTGTCCGGCAGCCTCAGAGCCATGATTCAGAGAAAACACTTGGAAAGTTCTTAACACGTAATGAGCGCAGGTGAGCGGTGATAATTATGGCGATCAATAGAGGCAGAAGCCACAGCTTCAAATCCCATTATAAACACATCATGCACTCAGGGTTATCAGCAGGAACTCGTTTGGGCTTAATAAAGATACAGATAATTACATACCAAATATTTTTAGCGCTTGAATACCCCCGGCTGGGGAAATACCGCTTCTCTCCTCTGACCTTCAAGAAGGGAAGATCTAGACTGGCCACTGACCCAGGGACTGGAGCTCCGGGCACGGGTGGCCAGTACAGAGGGGAGGAACTTGCCTTTCCCCAGCCCACCTGGGTTTGATCCCTGATACCTGCTTGTGTCTTTCAAGCAGTGCCAGGAGCCAGACCCTCTGGGCAAGAGCCAGGAGTAAGCCCTGAGCACAGCCAGGTGTGGCCCAAACCCTCTGGGCACAGAGCCAGGAGTAAGCCCTGAGCACAGCCAGGTGTAGCCCAAACCCTCTGAGCACAGAGCCAGGGAGTAAGCCCCTGAGCACAGCCAGGTGTAGCCCAAACCCTCTGAGCACAGAGCCAGGGTAAGCCCTGAGCACAGCCAGGTGTGGCCCAAACCCTCTGAGCACAGAGCCAGGAGTAAGCCCTGAGCACAGCCAGGTGTAGCCCAAACCCTCTGAGCACAGAGCCAGGAGTAAGCCCTGAGCACAGCCAGGTGTAGCCCAAACCCTCTGAGCACAGAACCAGGAGTAAGCTCTGAGCACAGCCAGGTGTGGCCCAGACCCTCTGGGCAAGAGCCAGGAGTAAGCCCTGAGCACAGCCAGGTGTGGCCCAAACCCTCTGAGCACAGAGCCAGGAGTAAGCCCTGAGCACAGCCAGGTGTGGCCCAAACCTCCCACCCAAAAAAGAAAATTTGACAAGCTGAGCTAGGATCGAGGAATCTCAGAGGGGAGGCAAGGAAGAGCTGAAGGAAGGTAAAGGAACATGAAGAGCGGAGCAGAACAGCCTGCGGGGAGTTAGGGGAGTCGCAAAGTGCATATTAAATTAAAACTCAAAGTCTCAATTAGCAGTGCTCTAACGAACTGATCCTAGGGACTGAGAGACGGAGCAGGGGTGAAGGCTCTTCCCTGCCAACACCACTTCAGATCCTGTTCTCTGGCTCCACACCCGGGCCCAGAGCACGCCAGGAGTGCTCCTGAGCACAGAGCCGGGAGTGACACCTGAGCACAGAGCGGGGAGTGCTCCTGAGCACAGAGCGGGAGTCAGCCCTGAGCACAGAGCCAGGAGTGAGCCCTGAGCACAGAGCCAGGAGTCAGCCCTGAGCACAGAGCCGGGATTGCCCCTGAGCACAGAGCTGGGAGTGCCCCTGAGCACAGAGGCCGGGAGCGCCCCTGAGCACAGAGCCGGGAGTGATGCTTGAGCACAGAGCCAGGAGTGCCCCTGAGCACAGAGCCGGGAGTGACGCCTGAGCACAGAGCTGGGAGCACCCCTGAGCACAGAGCCGGGAGTGACGCCTGAGCATGGCCTGTTGTGCCCCAAGGGTCCCTCCAACGAGACTCCAATATACTGACGTGAGGAAACGGCTGCAGATACTGGGCAGGTAAAGGTTGAGAAGCAAATACAGAAGGGTGTGGGGGCGGGGGACACAGAGGTCTGACCCTGAGGATGTATGAGAATGGGGTGGGGGCACTGGCCCCGAGACTGACAGTCACCTTCCCGGGAAAAGACCCTGGCACGGCCCAGATGGGCGACGAAGCTGGGATGGAAACGCCCCAAGCCGCATCCCCCGCCCCAAGCCGCATCCCCGCCCCAGCCGCCCCCGCCCCCAGCCGCCCCCCGCCCCCCCCCCCCCTCTCTGGGCAGAGAACCGCGAGAGTTCTCTCGGGCAGGACCCCTCGAGTTAGCCAGTCCCCTGAAATGCAGCCAACAGGAGGGCGTGGTCCCCCAGAGGCCCCCAGAACCGGAAGCTCTTGGTGGAAAGGTGCTCAAGGTTGGCCTCTGCCTCACAGGCTTACCCCCCCAGGACCCAGGAGGGGTCTTATCACACTCGAGCCTCGCCCAAGGCCTCACTTTCAGCCCCTGAAATCGGACGAGAAAGTCTGTCCCTTCCCACGGGGGCTTCTCTCCCTTCACTGCTCATGGGCCACCCTAAGGCTGGCGGAGGAGTCTGGGACCCTCATCCGGGGGCTCCCGTTAGCTTCCAGACCCCGTTATCCCACTCCCAGACTGGTGGAGGCTGATGTCTGGGACACCCCCTTAGGCCCCCACAGCCCCTGTGGAAACCAGGATCTTAGATCAAATGAGTCCTTGGCCCGTTCAGACACGCCGTTGCCTCCCGTCCCAGCTCGCCCAGGGGCTGGACCCACGGCACCGGGGACCCTTTGGCCCACCTCCCCTAACGTCCAAGTCTACGGCCTTGAGAACCTCCCTGTACCCGTTTCCAAGGGAGATGGTCTGTGACCCCCCAGTGCTGGGGTGCCCCAGCTGAGAACCCCTCCGCAGAGTGAGGGGTGGGCCCCAACCTCTGCCCCAGACAGCTGGGGCGATCTAAGAGGAAAGAGCACAGCGGAAGCACGGGCTGGAAACCCATTTCTCAGAAAGTCGGGGCGGAAGTCAGGGCCCGGTTCACGAGGCGCCTCTGAGTCACAGGGTCACCTTTAGCCCATCACTCCCAGTCTGGACTCAGGTTCCTCATGCCCCGGGTGGAAGCTGTGGTTCCAGCCCGAGGTCCACGCGGCCCGTTTGGTCCCGCTCACCCAGCACCGAGCACGAGCATCACCTCAGCACTCGACAAGCTCACCTGGAACCGGCCACGGCCTTCTCCCGCCAAGGGAGTTGCTGCGCACACAGCAATCGGGCGACCGTGTCTGTGTGTGACCCAGGCAGGCTCCAGGGGCTGAGCCCACCGCCCACACACCTCCGGACCCCCAGAGCCGAGCCCACCTGCCCTTACCTCTCCGGGCCCACCAAGCCCCAAACCCCACTGACCTTTCCCAACCCCTGCATGTGGCCTTCCAGAGGTGGGGTCAACCCAGAGGGAGCCCCGGGTTACTGGGAGACCCTCTCAGCCCGCATCTGGGGAGGGTCCCTGCTGAGCACCGCCCCCACCATCCTAGGAAAGCAGGATTTTGTCTCTGTCGTCCTGGGATGTGACCTCCAGCTGTGCCTGCCGCCACTGAGTCTGCAGGACCCTGGGCAGTAAGGTGTGACCGGGCGCCCTGCGTTCCTCTGTCCTCCCAGTGACCGGAATTGGGGGCTGAGGTGCCCATTGTGCAGATGAGAAAACTGAGGTTCCCCAGATAAGGAGAGTTTGGCGCCCAGATAGTACTCCGGGGTTGGGCTCCCTCCGTTCCCCAAGTTCCACGGGGAGAGGCCCCCATCAGACCCCGTCTCAGCCCTCCGAGCCCCCTGCAGCCTGGTGAGGGTGGGGGAGGGAACGGGACGGGGGCTGAGCAGGGCGGCCTGGGCGGGTGACAAGGACTCACGTCGCTGCTCACCCAGGGGTGAGCACTGGGTTCCTGGGAGCCCTGGGGGACTGGGGCGACGGGCGCTGCCAGCCTGAGCCCTGAGCTGCTGTGACCCTGTGACCCGGTCTCACCCCTGCTCCATTTTCACTCACAGCCTTCCACAGGCGACTCCTCTGACCCAGATCCGGGTGACACAGGGACCCCCGGACCTGCTCCTGCTCTGCCCCACCCCTCATGCCCACCCTAGCTGGGCTCCAGGCAGGCAGGGAGGCAGCCAGCCACAGAACAGGCAGCCCAGATCCTCACCAAGCTGTGCGGTGCTCACTGTGTGGTCTTGGCCAAGTGTCTTTACCTCTCTGGTCCCCAACTCCTTACCAGGAGAGAATCCTGCCTGCTGCTCTGGGCCAGGGGAGAGCCCAGACAGGCCAGGTTAGGGTCCGGATAGGCTGGCCGGCGGGCAGTGCTGCCGATCCCAGTGAAGGTCCTCCCCATCCCCCCAGGGGGGTGCTCCCCCATCCCTGCTCGAGTGGAGGTGCCCCCCCATTCCCGCTCTTCATGATCTTCTCTGAAACAGGGAGGAGAGAGAAGGGGACAGCAAAGATGCCCTCAAGCCCTGGGGCAGGGGGAATGAGGCCCCCAGACCACTCTCAACAGCAGAGAGGTGCCCAGCCAGCCTGGCACAGCAAGTAGGAGAAAGGGGGCTGAGAGGGGGCAACGGGCAGGGCCTTGCTCACGGTATACCCTTGTTCCTTCCTTAGCACCCCACAGGGGTCCCTGAGCACAGAGCCAGGAGTGATCGGTGAGCACCACCAGGTGTGGCCCCAAAACCAAAATAAATAAACAAAAGCGGGCCGGAGTGATAGCCCAGCGGGTAGGGCATTTGCCTTGCACCGGCCTGCCTGTGCCAGCCCGGGTTCAATCCCCGGCATCCCATGTGGTCCCCGAGCACCGCCAGGAGTAATTCCTGAGTGCAGAGCCAGGAGTAACCCCTGAGCGCCGCTGGGTGTGACCCAAAAAAGCAAACTGAATGAATGAATGAATGAATGAATGAATGAATGAATGAAGACAAAAACCAGCAGCGGGCTCCACAGCAGGCTGGAGGCTCAGGGGCAGTTAAGGCCTGAGCTCCTCCACCAAGACCACCCTGAGGGGCTGCAGTACCCCCTCTTCTGAGGCCACACCTGCCCCTTCTGGCTCCCCGCTCTGCACCCAGCGCCCAGAGAAGTGTGAGCACATCAGAACAATGCTCCCCCACCATGCCTCAGTTTCCCCAGCTGCAAAACACAGAAAAAAAGGCAGCTGCCCACCACCCTGTGGGTGGCCGTGACGGTCCAGAAGCCGGTGAGCGCAGAGCTGAGGGCAGTTTCGGGGCCCGGGACAGGCTCTGTGACGGGAAAGAGCCCAATGCACGTGGCCCGAGCAAGCCCAGGGAAGGCCTCGGAGCTGCATTCCCCGAGGGGCCTGTGGGGGGTGACCCACACTGACAATTTCACAGGTAGAAGGTTCCAGAGGGTGCCCAGGCCTGGCCTCCAGGGACCAGATGTGGCTTTGGAATCAAGTGGCACCTTCTGGCGGGTGTGTGTTTCCTCTCTGCCCCTCGGGGGCTGGGGGCGGCCCTGGGCTCTCCCCGTCTCCCTTCGCTGCTGTGGATTCGGGCTTTTGCTCTCCGGCCCAGCAGGCCATGAATTCCCTGGCTGTCATCAGCCGTTTCTCCACCTGACAGATACCACAGGCGACTCCTGGGCATGACCCATGCCATTTGAGGGGGGCGTCTTGCTGCAGAGCTAGTCTGAGTCCAGCTCTGGAGAAGCCAGGACACCCCCTGCCCTTCCTCTCGGGGACCCTGCCTCTGTACCCTCTCGGACGCCCCCACCTCCGTTGGGTTAGGTCTGAGCCACAGTTCCCAGAAGTTCTCGGCCTGAACCAGGGAAAGTCCCTGCCAGGCAGGTCCCAGGATGCCAAGTGGCACAGGGGCCTGGGTCACAGGCCGGGAGACCACGTGAGGTTACACCCCAGGGCCTGCAGGGCCTCGGCCGCGGGTGAGGGGCAGACGGGCGGCCCCCACCCCGCTGCCGTGGAGTAATCCTCTGAGTCACCCCCCTCATGACCCGCCTGCCCGCACCACCACGGAGGCCTGTAATTAGGGCCACGCCGCCTCCTCCGGGCCGGGTCTTATCGGCCCAATGGGACAGGCCAAGGAGGGACGCCCCAGAGGTCCCACAGACGCGCTGGTCCTGGGGCTCGGTGGCACGCGAGTGGGGCGTGCGGCGGCCGCGGCTCAAGTACCTGCCCCGAGCGCCCGGTTTCCCATCTCGAGCCCAACACCTGAGTCCCTACGGGCGGCCCTTTCACATCTGGGAGGCACTTCGGGAGATTTTCCCAAGGCCCCACTTGGGGAGGGGGCACAGCTCTGTTAGTACCCAAGGGGCCAGAGTGCCAACGTGGGGACTGATGTGCTACCCCTGGTGTGGATGAGAAGGCGCCAGGTGGCCCTTGCACCCTGACCTAGAGGAAGTCTGGGTCTTATTGTAGAGGCTCAGAGAAGCAGCAAGCTGGGGTGAGGGGTGGGGGGGGCTCCTTCCTAAGAGTAGGGACCCCACAGACACACAGACACACAAACACACACAGACACACATAGAAACACAGATATACAAACACACACAGACGCTCACAGGTACACACAGACACACTTCCCCCTTCTACACAAACACACAGACACGCACACAGACACACACAGATACACACACAGAGACACACAGACACACATAGACACACAGACACGCACACCGACATACACAGATACACACAGACAAGCACATGAACACACACAGATACACACAGACACACAGACACACTTCGCCCTCCTACACAAACACACAGACACACAGATACACAAAGATACACACAAACACACAGACACAGATACACACAGACACGCACACGGACACGCAGACACAGAGACACAGACACACAAACACAAATACACACACAGCGGGGTTTGGGGGAGTGGGTGCCAACAAGGGCCGTCTAGCTGCAATCACATCTCCTGAGTTTAAATCCTCAGAGCGCCCTTCCGTGACTCAGTTTCCCCAGCTGTCATCTGGCACTAACACCGATGCCCACCTGGCCCTTGGTAGTGAGAATCGAGCCAGCAAGTCCTGAGACGTCGAGCAGAGTCTCTTTCCTTCCAGATCCTTCCATCCTCCTGTCCATTCCCTCCCACCCACCCACACCCAGTAAGGCCCCTGGACGCTGTGGCGGGTGCCCAGGCTGCCCCAGTCCAGGGCGGGTTCCCGGATTAGCGCCGTCAAGCCCACGTCTGCAGCCGCGCACAGCCACAGCCCTGCTGCTCAGCAACTATTAATGATTTCCTGCCTCGTCCCCCCCCCAGACCTGCTCAACCCGTCTCCCCTGACACCTGAACCTACTATTATTCTCACAGCTCTGGAGGACTGGGAGGGACAGGAGGGGGCCACAGGGGGACGGAGGGGGACGGAGGGGCTGGACCTGTGTCTTGAGGCTGGGTGGGAATACATATGTGACCAACAGGTCTCACGTCGGCTCCCCAAGCCCAGCGCCTGTTCGGGTCCAGGCAAGGGGCTCTTCACCCCGTTTCCCAAAGGCACAAGCGAGCAAGCCCTGCCCAGTGCCCTGGGCTGACGCAGGGGGCGTGGGGTGGCGAGGAGTCACATTCTGGTTCTGTCCCTTCCTTGCTGTGCAGCCTTAGACATCACTGAACCTCTCTGATCCTCAGTGTTCACCACTACAAAAACAGGAGAGCGACATCTCACACTGAGGGCTCTGTGGGATTGTAGAAGCCCTAGGTCAGTGCCCACCAGGACCACACAGGGGCCCTTCTCTAGGGCCAGGGCCTGTTCAAATCCTCTTTCTGGGAGCCCCCAAGGGCTGAGTCGAAGCACAGAGCAGAGCTGCCCCGAGACAGGCTGGCTGGGGCCTGGAGGCCCATCTGTGGGGACAGCAGCGTTTCCAGTGCCCGGGTGCTTTGGAACTACTGCCCGCCAGTGCCCAGAGCCCTCTGCCAGACCTGGGAAAGTCTGGCACCGTTGGAAGGTGTGCCCGCTGGCCAGGGGTGGGACCTCTGAGCCGGGAGGAACGAAACTGGCCTGGACATGGGACACTCAGGCCACACTGGCCTCTCCTTCGCCCTCCGAAAGTCTAAGTACTCGGGCTTCCTGGCGCACACCCGAAACCCAGTGCTCACCACCGTGCAGCCAGCAGTCACTCACTGCTTCCTCCCGTGTCTCAGGTCGTTATGGGGGTGACAGAAACCTAGAATTGTGGAGGGTCTAAATAGGAGCTGGGAAGCGCCGCAGAACAGGTGCTCAGGTTATGGAAGCTGGTTGTGTCTTGCGTCTGCCAAATCGTTTCACTGTTCAGGCTGTTCCTTTGATCTGGCACTTACAGCCTTGTTGTATGAACTCCTATACACCCTTCAATGCCCCACCAAAATAGCCCTCCTCTGAGGAGTCACCCTACCAGTGCCTGCAGAGGGACATGGTAAAAGACTCTGTCTCCCTCCTTCCTTTCCTCCCTCCCCCTCTCTTTAGTGTATTTTATCATTTCAATCAAAATGAAATCCCTGCAGAGGTAGAAACATTTGTTGTTTCCAGTGGAACTGAGAAAACCTTTTAGA
>JAJIBD010012564.1:0-5000 GCA_021461705.1 Cryptotis parvus | reverse complement strand
GGGTGGGGGGTGGGTGGTGGGTGGGTGGGTGGGTGGGTGGGTGGATGGATGGATGGATGGATGGATGGATGGATGGATGGATGGATGGATGGATGGATGGATGGATGGATGGATGGATGGATGGATGGATGGATGGATGGATGGATGGATGGATGGATGGATGGATGATGGATAGTGGATAGATGGTGGATGGATGGATGGATGGAGATGGATGGTGGATAGATGGTGGATAGATGGTGGATGGATGGATGGATGGTAGATGGATGGTGGATGGATGGTGGATAGATGGTAGATGGAAGGATGGATGGATGAATGGATGATGGATGAATGGTGGATGGATGGAAGTGGATGGAAGGATGAATGAATGGATGGTGGATGGATTGAAGTATGGAAGGATGGATGAATGGATGGTGGATGAATGGATGGTGAATGGATGGTGGATGGATGGTGGATGGAAGGATGGATGGAAGGATGGAAGCGTGGAGAATGGATGGATGGATGGTGGATGGATGGATGGATAATGGATGGTTGATGGAAGGATGGAAGGATGGATGAACAGGTGCCCACATACAGGAATGAGTGGATGGGCGGGTGGGAGATGGACACCAGCACTGGACACCTCAGTCCTCTCAGTTCACCCTGAAAGTCACAGAATCAGACTCTCTCAAGAGAAGGTGAAATGAAGGTTCATGGAGGTGAACAGCATCACCCTGAATTATGAGCTCTCGACCACAGGTCTCTAGGCACCCCCAGGCCAGGGGAACCATGGACCCATGGGTGTCCAGTGGTCTGCCATCCACAAGCTCTGTGGCCCTGTGGGTGTCCAGTGGTCAGGTCATCCACATGCTTTCTCTTTGCCTGCTTCCCTTCTCTCAGAGGGGAAACTGAGGCCCTTCCTGGGGGAAGAGTTGGCCCAGCTTGGCAAAGGTGCCTGCCCGGGAGGCGGCCTGGCGGGGGTGCCCGGTCAGGGGCGGGGGCCCGGTGAATCGCTCCTCAGTCCCTGCAGACCACAAGCGGGTTGGGTGAAAGGCGGCTGCTCCCGCCGCTCCCGCCAACGTGGGCCCAAACAATGCGCCTTTGTGCCCACGTGGGCGGGTTGTCAAGGTGCGCGGCCCTGGCCCGAGCCCTGGCCTCGGCCTCCACGCTGGCACGGGGCCAGCCCAGGGGGTCTGCGGGGCCGGGAAACCCAACAGACTGGGGACCCAGCCCTCCCTGAGACAGTCATAGTGGAGAAAACTGGGATCCAGAGATGGTGCTCCAGACTCCGGGCTACCCAGCACGGGGACCCCCACTCCTCAGGGACCCCCAAAGCCAGCCCAGCACTAGGGACACCAGCCGATGACTCGCGCTGGCCTGAGTATCCGCAACCTGCAGTGAGGGGTGGGCCTGCCCCTGAGGGGGCTGGGGAAGGCAGAACCAGGATTCCTTCTCTCTTCTCCCTGTGCCAGGGGCCGCCTCCAAGGGGCCTAGCCAAAAGTGCTCCAGCCCATCTCTGGGAGGCCTCCCCTACTGCAAGAGCTGGGACATGGTCCGGAAACCCTCCCCTGTGTCACAGACAGATGCCGGCCAGAGACCAGGCCCCACAAACAGCTGCTGAGACCCGACTCCCAGGAACACACAGTCAATCACCCACCCAATGAGCCACCATATGTCTTAGGCCCCAGAGACCCCCAGGAAGAAGAGGGAGACAAAGGCACCCCTTGACTGCCCTCTTCGTGGGGTACACATCAACAACAATAACACACAGGGCCAGGGTCTATACAACAGGGAAGGCCTTGCCCGGCCATCCCCAACACCCCGTAGGGTCCCCTGAGCACTGCCAAGAGTGATTTTTGAGTACAGAGGCAGGAGTAAGCCCTGAGCACTGCCAGGTGGGGCCCCAAAAACCAAAATAATAATAATAATAACAATAACAATACAACCAGCTGCCATTGCTGTGTTTAATAAGTATTTAATAAACACACTCTGACTTTGTTGTTGAAAGATCCCTTAGAGGCAGATGTTATTTTTATTTTCATGTCCACTTTATAGGTGAGAAGACTGAGACTCCAGTGAAGCCAGCCAGGGTGCGCAGACCTAGCCCTGCTGAGCTCACACGGTGATCGTCCACTCGACCCTCAGTGCCTGGATAGGCAGACTGGGCCCCGTTAGCTGTCCCAGGACACCCTGACGAAGAGAGGGAAGAGGGGGCCTACCCAGTCCCAGTCTGATCTCCCCCTCCCCAGCCCGCCCCCACCCCAGACTCAGTCACGTCCCCTCACCGTCTTCAAGGCCACCCGTACCCCCAGCGCCCGCCCTGGCCCATGTCCCACTGGATGGAGGCACAGCCGGGACGTCCAGCCTCCCTGGCCTATCCCAACACAGGAAACTCAAGGGGAAATCCCCATGGGAAGGGCGATGCCCTGGGGCTTGGGCAGAGCCCGAGTCAGTTCCCTGGACAGAGACATCATGGGCCATGAACAGCTGCCCCCCTTCCCCGACACAGGGCAGCCCCCAGAACACCACGCTGTGGGGGAAGAAAAGACGCCGCAGAAGCAAACGGACAAATGCCCGACCGAGCGGCTCCCCTCCTGCTTCAGGGCTGCCCAGGGCTCGCACGCAGAGACCTAGCCCAGGGGCTGAGGCCCACAGGCCCCACCACTGGCGTGTCTGAGCTTGGGCTGAGTCTTACTCCAGCCCCCAGAGAGGCGCACAGAGGTTCACCCCAGCTCTGCTCCAGCCGCGTGGGCAGCAGGTGGAGTGGAGGATTCCGCAGAGCCGCGACACGGACCCACACCACGCCTCCGGTTGCTAGCACCCCTGCCCCGGGGCCTCTGTTGCACTGGGGGCTGAGAAGGGTCCCAGAGAAACCAGCGTTGGCCTCTGACTTGTCCTGAGATGGGGCTGCTGGGCCCGCCGACGTCACCCTGTGCCTTTCACAGTGGGCCCTGGGGACGACAGGGAAGAACAGTGACCACAGGACGAAACCGCCCCTGAACCAGCCTGTGTCTGTCTTGTCGAATCACCACAGTGGTGGGCGTGGGGGGCGTGGGGGTGCTTTTCTCTCCAGATGGGTGGTGGCGTACATTTTATTATCCTTGAACCTTCCCTGGACGCCTAAAAGCCTTCGCTGATGGAGCCGTGGACAAGGGACACTCACTTTGACTGTTGGGGGGCCCCCAGGTTCGATCCCCGGCACCCACCCACAAAGAAAAGATTTTTGTCCTTGAACCCAAACCCAAAACAGAACGGCCTGGGCAGAGACGGCACGGTGGCCCGGCCCCCTGGGGCGTGCGTGCCTGCCTTGCAGAGTCCCGTCCTGGGCCCTGACCTGTCTTTCCAGACTCTTCGCTCACCCCTCCCTCCACACGCCCCAGACATTCCCAGCCCCACTCCTTTCCTCCCACCTGGAAGGCCGCCCCCATTCCTGCCTGCTCGCTCTGAGCCAGGCAGGAGCCCAGCGCCTGGGGCTGTTAACTCTTGCCAGGGAGGCTGAGACTTGGGAGGCTGGAGCTTTGCTTTCAGCCCTGGATCATCATCCTGACACGGCCCAGAAGCCACCATGCAAACCCAAGCGCAAGAGCGACCCAGAGTCTGTCTCTAGATAAAGCCCGGCCTGGACATGTCCTGAGCCTGGCCACAGGGACACTGGACCCCACCTTTGGGTTTTGTCTTCACCCACTGCTAAAGGGTGTGTGGTGGGAGGGCTGGGGTCACACCTGCAGAGCTCAAGGGCTACTCCCGCTCTGCACCCAAGGTCACTGCCGCTGGTGCCGGGGTGAGCCCAGGAGCCCAGGCCTGCGCCTGTACTATCTCGCGGCCTCAGGACGGTCTTGGAGAGCCAAGTGGTGACACAGGAGCCTGGGCCTCGTGTGCGGCAGACCCTGGTTCAACGTCCAGCACGGCAGCTGCTCCTCTGAGCACCGCAGGGAGTGACCCCCAACAAAAAGCCAGATGTGAAACCTGAGCACCAACAGGAGTGGCCCCAAAGCCCAGGATTTAGAAGAATAAGGATCAGAAAGACAGTAGTGTGCTGGCCTCACACACAGCCAATCAAGGTTCGATCCCCAACACCCCAGATGGTCCCCAACACCAGAAGTGAACCTGAGCGCAGAGCCAGGGGTAAGCCCTGAGCACTGCCAAATTAAAAAAAATAAACATATTTTCATTACAGTGGGTAGGACACTTGCCTTCTACGTGGCCAACCCAGGTTTGAGCCCGTACCGCTTAAGCCCCCCAAGCCTGCCGGCAATGATCTCTGAGCACAGAGCCAGGAACAACCCTGAGCCCCAAAAAAAAAAAAAAGATTGGGGCTTGGTTATCCCCAAGTCACAAGAGAATGAACTACGGCTCAGAGGCAGGGATCTGCGCCTGCCCACTGGGGTCTCCCCGCCTCTGACGTCTCTCTCAGGGCCCTTCGCCTCCAGCCTCCTCATCAGGTGCCCACCCCGCCCCACCCCAGCTCCTTCTCTGCCCCTGCTCAGCACCTTCCCGCCGGCGGTGCCTGGGACCAGGCTAGTGCAGCCTTCCAGATGCTGACCCAGAGACACGACCTCTCGCCTGTGTCCTTGTGCATGCGCCTGACGTAGGGTGTGGCCGTGCTGTCGGCCCGAGCCCCCACACCCCAAGGCAGGCCTCAGTCCCCAATGCAGGTGGAGCAGCCACAGGCCGCAAGAACACAAACTCCAACAGTGGTACAGAACAGGACACCCACAGGTTCCCAGACGCCCCCTGACTAGCTGCAGGGGCCCAAAGCTTCGTGGTCCATCACCAGGCCCTCCCCGCCTGGTCCACGGCAGGAGCCAAAGAAACACAAGAAGGGGCAGAGTGACAGTACAGCAGGGAGGGCGCTGGCCTTGCTCAAGGCCAACCTAGCACCCCACAGGGTTCCGCTCACCCCACCAGGAGTGATCCCTGAGTCAGCGCAGAGCACCACTGGGGGTGGCCCCAAACAGAAAACAAACACGAGGCGGTGACAGGGACCAGGCTGTGCCGCCTGGTTGGGGGTGTGGGTGGGGCTC
>JAJIBD010012563.1:0-46251 GCA_021461705.1 Cryptotis parvus | reverse complement strand
ATCCTTCTGTGCCAGAAAATTCTAATAGGTGCTCTATGTCTGATATCACTTCCCAGAACTGCCCTATAGTATCAAATTTATAGTTACTACTTTGCCAGTTCAAAAACAAACTTAAATGATAGTTCAGTGGGCATGGCACTTTTAACTGCTGACCCAGGTTCAGTTCCCAGCATCTATATTGAGCCCTCCTGCCCTGTACTGCCAAGAATAATTCGTGGTTACAGAGCCAGGAGTAACCCCTGAGCATCACTGAGTGTGGCCACAAAACAAACAAAACTAGTTTATCAGTATTTACTTGATAATGTCTGCTACAAAAATGTATTATAAATCATAGCATTTGGGCTCCAAAATCTATTTTTTTCCCTATTACCTCATGAGACAACTTCCATGTACTTAGACTATTTCTACATTTGAAAGGGGGTGAGGGTAGAAATTTGTCTTTTATCATTTTCAGTGTTTATAAATTATATACTATCTAGTTTAAGATTAAAAAAATAGTTCACACAGAGAGAGAGAGAGAGGAAGGGGGAGCGAAAAGAAAAAATGCCTGCTATAGAGCTGAGAGAGAGGGAATGTGGGGACATTGGTGGTGGGAATGGGGCACTGGTGAAGGGATAGGTGCTGGAACAATATATGACTGAGACCCAATTATGAACATCTTTGTAATATTGTTCTCACGGTGGTATAATAAAAAATTTTTAAAAAATAGTTCACACAAGTAGAAAGAACATACCTTTTTTCCCCTTCTCTTCCATAATATATCCTTTTTTTTAATTGAATCACCTTGAGATACACAGTTACAGAGCCGTTCATGATAGCATTTTAGTCATACAGTGTCTCAACATCCATCCCTTCACCAGTACACATTTCCCACCACCTGTGTCCCCAGTTTCCCTCCCACCATTGCCTGCCCCCCAAGACTCTCTATGGCAGGCACTTTTGAAAGAACATATTTAAAGTCATAAAATAAGCACAAGCTGTATAATAGAAATGCCATTCTATTTAGGAGTTGTTAATTAGTAACAATGAATAGGATGTTGAGAAAATTTCCTGGAAGAATTACAAAATTGAGAATTATGTGGTTTAGTGGTAACTTCTGCACTGGATTTGCTAACGTATCTTCTGAGACTTTGAACAGATAAAATGGACTACTTTGTGTTTTGATTTCATCAGTTAATGTTGGGCTACATTAATTAAAAATTCATTAAAAAGTTAAAATTAGGGCCGGAGTGATAGCCCAGCGGGTAGGGAGTTTGCCTTGCACGCGGCCGGTCCGTGCTGGCCTGGGTTCGATCCCTGGCATCCCATATGGTCCCCCGAGCACCGCCAGGAGTAATTCCTGGAGTGCAGAGCCAGGAGAAACCCCTGAGCATTGCCGGGTGTGACCCCCAAAAAAAAAGCAAAAAAAAAAAAAAAAAAAAAGGATTTAAAAAAAAAAAAAAGTTAAAATTAAATTGCATTTAAAATGAATTTAAAAGTTACATTAATTACCTTTTTTAGGTTTAGAAGAATAAATTTATGTAAATATTGAGACTGGTACATAATATTAAATATTATCCCTGTTTTATATATTGTTAAAGAAACAAGAATGTGAAAAATAGGAGCTGTCCTTGTACTAGGAGGGAGTATCCTAGTACATGGATGCAGCTAATCCAGACATTGGTAGGCGCAAGATTAACAATGAAACAGAGCAAATGAGTTGAGTTCCAGTTTGTTTTGAATAGGAAGCAGCAGACCATTACTCTTTTCCTTCAGCTGTTCCTGGAATACAGCCATTCCCAGTTGTCTGTGGCTGCTGGAGTTTGTAGTAGCAGTTAACTAGTTGCTACAGATTGTATGGCCTACAGAGCTGAAAATATTTAGCTGGGGGCTAGGAAGCAAGCCAGGAGGGCTGGTGTGAATGTGTAGTGGAGGCAGAGTGAGCACCACATGTGTTCCTCAACACCGCTGGGATGAGCCGTAGCACTTGAGCCAAAGATTGCCCTTTGGGTCTGCTGGGTGTAGCCCAAAAGCAGTAATAAAAACTTACTGTCTGGTTCTTCATAGGAAAGGGATTAGAAATCTGCATTAAAGGGCATGTTGAACTTCTTTATTTAGATTTTGGACAGTTTCTAGAAATACTGAACATGACTTCCATGCCCTTCTATTTTGTGAGCATCCTTAGCAATGGTCTGTGTCTAGATGTAGTCAGATCCTGTTCCTGGCTTTTATGAAGGCAATGTTTTTCATTTAATTGCTTTTAATCTTTATTGATTCATTGAAACAGGTGTGGCAATAGCTCTGTGGACCCCGTCTCCATGAACAGACTGAGCTTTGTGAGGAACAGGTGCAGGTGAGAGCCTCAGCACTGAGAGCCCGTAGTGGCCAGGGGCCTGGACTCAGGCCCCTGCTCTGCCCAGTGCTGCTGCCGCAGCCTCACCCATGTTCTGTGATCTCCCAGTTTCCTTTTCTTGCTCATTCCATTTTAATGTTTCCCTACCACTTGACCTACCAAGTTCCTGCTCATGTATTAATTTCTTTACTTGGGCAAGAGTCAAAATTCTGGTCTCTTTTGGGTGGGAAAAGTGGAAGACCTAGTTAACTCGTTTCTAAACATCTTGGTACCTAATCAGCTGGCGTGTCCCCTATATATTACAGGTTAGGGTTTTCTCTTCATGCCTGTGCTTCTTGTAGGAACGGACTTGGCTCTGTGAAGGAGGGGGAGCCTCATTTCGTGGTGGTCCACTGCACAGGCTACATCAAGGCCTGGCCTCCAGCAGGTAGGAAAGTTTTGGTCCCTTTATTCTCAGGGCCTTCAGTGGTTCCAGAAGTTAGCAAAGATGTATTTGGTACCAGGTATGTTTGATGTGTTTTAGAAACTGTAAGAAAAAGGTAGAAACAGACTCTTCCTTGCTATGTGCAGCTTGTATATAGCATTTGGGGACATGGAATATTCAAACTTGAAATTGGGCTATGCGCTGATTGTGTCAAAAAATACCTTATAAGTGTAAAACATTGGCAAATAATACCTACTATCTGCCCTAAGTCTTTGTGTGCACTGGAAGTAGTTGACATTCAGATTGGGCTCTAGTTGGCATCCAATTTGTTCATCTGGGAAATGTATCTACAGTAGGAGTAAATTTGAGAGAGAATCAAACGGGAAGTGTCTCGATTATAGGAATTTTTTTTTCTTTTTTAGTAAAAAGTTTTATTTGGAAGTTCTGAGGAAGGGAGGGGGAGAGAGAGAATCAATAATCACTGAAGAGAGAACTTGGAGAGAGAGAAAGAGAGGAAATCAATAATCCACTGAAGAGAGCACGGGGGGGAGAGAGAGAGAGAGAGAGAGAGAGAGAGAGAGAGAGAGAGAGAGAGAGAGAGAGAGAGAGAGATCAATAATCCACTGAAGAGAGAGCATGGACCTGGGCTTCCCAAAGGAGAGAATTTTGAATGACTTTTAGGACCAATTTTTATATGGATATTTTTCAGGTTGCTTTGGTCTGGAGTTTGCTGTTCTGCAGGGATTCTCTTTGCAGTGGGTTTCAGTCAAGGTGTGAGCAGGTTATCTTTATAGAATGTGAAATCAAAGGAATGTGAGAAATGTGCTGGGGTACAGGATCACCCTTTAAACTGCCTTATCAGGCTGGGAGGGCAGGGAAAGAAGACACAGGCTTGTTGGGATTAGCATATGTTAGGGACTTTATTGATGTGCTGAATGGGTATGATTGGGAAGTAGGGATTATAGGGTGACAGGAAGCAAGGGGAAAAGGGAACAAGTATTGTCTTTTGGTAAGAGATTAAATTTTGAATTAGAGAAACCTTGGGTTTTCTGCACTGCTGTCTAGTTAAATTTATGATTTTGAGGGGGTGGGGTGGGGCCTGGGAAGTGGGGACTCAGGAGGAATGACTCTTGAGACTCTGAGGCTCTCAGGAATTGCAGGGCCCCTTTTGTTCAGAGGTACGTGATTAGGGGATGCATTTGCCCGTACCATCACGATGTGGGATGGCCACTCTCCAGACACCTAGTCTTCAAGCTCCTCTGCATTGAGCTTGGTAGGTCTGTCCCCTGGAGACATGGCTTTTCTGGCAGCCATGGAGCTCGAAACTTGGCCCATTGGAGAGCTTCAGCCCTCATGCTCATTGATTTGCAGATTGGTGCAGATGGACATGAGGACTTGGCTAATGTGGATGTGGGTCGCCATGCCCTGAGACTTCCACAGGTACCCCACATTCTATTTGAAGCCTAAGATTAGGAATAGCATGAGAACAGATATGAATTCCTCAAAGGGCTGTTTCCAAGGTCTGTTGGAGCAGCCTGTTTAAGAAACAGCTGTAGGCACTCCCCAGGGCATTACTGTATGTAGCCATTACACACTGAGCCTCAAGACTGATTGTTTAATTTAAGGGAAATTGTGCAGCATCTTAAAAAAAAAAGAATTTTCTCAAGTCTAATTTGGAAATAGTATATTACATAACCAGTAAAAATCAGAATAGTATAAAAAAAGTACCAAAAAACTGGTACTAGTAAATGTGATTAATAAAGGTTTTTAATGTCATTTGACCTTTTTAGTTTGTTGTACTCTTTAAGCCATACATTTGATTTATGTATTGTCTTTTATACTTCTGTGTAGCTATTAATGACTTACTGTTTTTCTGGGTAAAAAGATAAAACTAGGTA
The DNA here is from genome assembly GCA_021461705.1 of Cryptotis parvus. Taxonomy (NCBI): domain Eukaryota; kingdom Metazoa; phylum Chordata; class Mammalia; order Eulipotyphla; family Soricidae; genus Cryptotis; species Cryptotis parvus. The sequence goes on along the minus strand of JAJIBD010012563.1, from coordinate 41,597 downwards.
ACACAAACTTTCCTTTCATATCAAAACATCAGAACACTGACCTCTATTGAAAGACATTAATCTATTTGCTATATAATTGAACTTTTGGTTTATTTATTGTCACTTGTCACTTGTCTTCCCATTCATTGTTCGTCGATTTGCTCCAGTGGGCACCAGTAACATCTCCATTCATTGGGAATGAGGTCTGTTATTGTTACTGTTTTTAGCATATCGAATACACCACTGGTAGCTTTCCAGGCTCTGCCATGGCTCTGGGTTCATCCCAGGGGGCCCGGTCTTTTTCTGTCAGACCCTCAATCATCCAGGGCCTACAGGACAGAGCCTTAGGTATAAAAAGCCTGTCTCCTGTCTGCCACCTGCCGATGCAGCTGGGCACCACAGCCACACCGCAACTCCTTGAGGGGCAGGGTGGGTGTGACACAAAAAATAATAATTAAATAAAAGGAAAAGGAAAAGGAAAACTTTCTCAAGCATGACTGTCTATTCAACTAACCTATATGCTTCGTGTCTGAACAACAAGGGCAGGGTTTACTCAGTGCACAAGATGAACACAATTCCTGCCCGAGAACTTCAGCACTGGCAGATGCTATTGCAGATAGTATCTGAGTGACTACTGGGAATGTACATGTCTCTATGTTGTCTCAGCATGAGAGAAAAGGGACACAATGGAATTGATATCAAAAGTCCAGGGAATGTGAAGCAATAGTATGGCAGGCTTGACTTGCACACAGCCAACCCGGGTTCAATCCCTGGTGTCCCGTATGGTTCCCCAAGCACCACCAGGAGTAATTCCTGAGTGCTGAGGCAGGAGTAACCCCCTAAGCATTGCTGGATGTGACCCAAAATGTAAAAAAGAAAGAAAGAAGGGAGGGAGGGAGGGAGGGAGGAAGGAAGGAAGGAAGGAAGGAAGGAAGGAAGGAAGGAAGGAAGGAAAATAAATACAATTTGGGGGGCCAGGTTGCTAGCTTAGTGGGCTAGAGCACCTACATACCAAGGCGTGAGGCTGATGCCAGGCACTTTATGTGTCCCTGAACAAACACCACCAAGTATGGTCCAATGGCCAGAAAAAGTGTTTTAAATTTTAAAGCTTAAAAGTAACAAATTGGTCAAGACATCTGTTTTCTGCTCAGTGATTTGACCACAGAATGAATTATTGCATTCGTGTGTGTTTGATTTGTCCAGCATTGCTTTGTGTATACATTTGGTTTTGGGTTTTGGGCCTCAGTCAGTGGTACTCAGGACCTATTCCTGACTGTGCTTGGTGGACTGTTTGTTGTTGGCAGTCATACCAGGGTTAGCCACATGCAGATTAAGTGCTTTAACCCTTGTACTAGCTCTAACCAGCATTGTTTTAGAATACTTTGGGTAGAATCCACACTGCAGACTATTAATGTGGATAAAATATGTGAATAGGTATACACAGAATTGCTGAAACTATCCTTGGCTAGGCTGGAGGGAGGTTGCTGCTCAGCAAGCTCTGTGTAGAAGACTGCCTCCAGTTCTGGCCCCACACAGCTGCCTAAGCACCGCTGGGTGTGGCCCCCAAACAGCAGTGGCATATAAAATTCTGTGTTGTTCACTTTTTATTCTTATCATTCATCATTTGATTCCTAGCCTTTTCCTACTTATATGCATAGTAAATCCTTAAATATCTGTCTCTTGAAGGCATTTGAGTTTGTTAAATCTTTATTTTCATCTTCTTGAAGGTGTTTCCCTTCCTGATGATGACCCAGAGGCTGGCCAAGGTAGCAAGTTTTGCCTAGTGGCCATTGGTAGATTGCAGGCAAGTACCATTTTTTCACACATAATTCCTTTCAATTAACAGAAGTCCTTAGGACTTCTTCATGTTACTTCTCTTTTACTCTCTGTATATAAAGAAGACGTGTTATGAGATCTGTTATGAGAAAATAAGAGCACTCTGGCCCCTGTATCATTCATAGTTTTGGTTTAAACAGTGCAGAATTTTCTCTGCCCACTTAATTTCTTTTTCTCTGAGGAAAGAGATCATTTCATTCTCATTTTTTAGGAACAAACATTAGAGAAGTAGAATTTATTGGATTTTTCATTAAAATGGATATTTCTTAAGGCCCATGAGATAGCTCAGAGGATTGGAGCATTGGCTTTACACCCCAGAGGCCCCGTGTCTGATGCACCTTGGCAGGGTAGCATTCCATCCAGCCTTGCCAGCACTGCTGGGTGTGACACACACACCCCCCTTCAAAGGCCCAAAAGGAAAGAATATTTCTTGGGACTGTCCCAAGAATATTTACCACATTTGAATAAGAAACATTACTTAAACAGATGAAGTAGATGGGTTTGGGTTGAGTAATATTTTAACCTTCTGTTTCTTTAGAAAGTTGCCATATTACCGTGTGGTGATATAGCTAGACCTCACGTCCTTTTTTGCTTGTGACTGTTGTTTTTCCTTTCTGGATAAGTGTGAAAACTTGACAATATCTGAAATCACTAGCATAAGTCTATGGTAAATGGCCTTAGAGAGGTGGGAAATGCATCTATAAAAATCGACATTAGGACTTGTTTTATCTCTTTACTCTCAGGTAACTAGTTCTCCCAGCTGTACAGACATGAGTAATGTTTGCCAGCCGACAGAGTTTATTTCCGACATAACATTGAGGGGATTTTTACTTTTGTGGATCATCGTTGTGTGGCTACTGTTGGCTACCAGCCGCAGGTGAGGAGCTGGCCTGTCACACAGTTGCAAGATAGGCCTCTCTCCCTTGTCTTTGTCGAGATTATTTCCAGCATGTGAAAGCTCATCTTCCTATCAAGATCATCATCCCATCTAGGAAAGTACGGTAGAGTATTAATGGTAGAATATTGTAGAGCTGGTTGGACTCAGGTATGGGTAACATGTATTTTATGTTATTTATATGAATATAGATGATGATGTAAAAGTTCTCACAGAATAACTAATCAAAAAGTGCTGAGGAGAATGTGCAGAGACTGTAACCATCATACATTATTGACAGATGTATAAAATGATACAGCCACTTTAAAAAAGTTTGGCAGCTTCATAAAAAGATAAACATGCATATTTTTCAATATATCATTCTGCTTATAGCTATTTATCTAAGAAAAACATATCACTTGTATCACTTGTTTCCTGTTATTCATCGATTTGCTTGAGCAGGGCACCAGTAACGTCTCCATTCATTGGAAATGAGGTCCATTATTGTTACTGTTTTTGGCATATCGAATGCACCACGGGTAGCTTGCCAGGCTCTGCTGTGGGTTCATCCCAGGGGGCCCAGTCTTTTCCTTTGTCAGACCAACAGCCATCCAGAGCCCACGGGGCAGAGCCCTGGGTGTAGACAAGTTTGTCTCCCTGTCTGCCACCTGCCGATGCAGCCGGGCACCACAGCCACACCTGCAACACCTCAAGTGGTAGGTGGCAGGAAGAAAAAACATGTTCCACAGAAATTTACATGTAGATATTTATAGCTATATTTATAATAGCCAAAAAAATAGAAACAATCTAAATGTCTATTCACTTGATCACTTGACATCCCATTATTCATCGATTTGCTCGAGCGGGCGCCATTAACATTTCCTTTTGACCCTATCACGCGCCAGTGTAGCCCAATGACATCTGGTTGCTTCAGGAATATGAAGAGCCTCAAACCTCAAATGTCTATTAACTATTAAATTGATTTAAAAAAAGTTGCTATATATATCTATGTTAAAACCGTGATTGGGGCCAGAAAGAGTGTACAGAGGATAAGGTTTTTACCTTGCATGCAACCAACTTCTGCTTGATCTCTGGCACCCCATATGGTCCCCTTAATCCCACCAGGAGTAATCCCAGAGTGCAGAGCCACGAGTAAGGCCCTAGTACTGCTGGAGTGTGGGCCACCCTGAACCCCCATCCCCCAAAATAAGTAAAACATAACATGTTGCGTATGTTTGAAACCACACCCAAATGCATACTGTATGATCTCATTTATATGCTTACCTCTAGAAACAACAAAACTAGAGAAGCAGAAAGCAGATCAGTGGTTGACTAGTGATTTGGGGGCAGGGATTGACAGCAAATGGGCACTAGGAAATTTTGAAGGACAATAGACATATTCTAAAATCGCTGAGATAAAGAGCCCGCCATGAAGGCGGGGTTGGGAGGGAGAGGGAAGTGGGGACATTGGTGGTGGTAAGAGGGCACAGGTGGAGGGATGGGTGCTGAAACACTATAACTGAAACCCAAATGTGAGCATCTTGAAATTGTATATCTCACAACGGTATAATAAAATATAAAAAAAATAATTCAGTAATGATTGTATGACTGCATGTTTACTGCAAGTCATATATTAAAATGAGTGCATTATGTAAATTATACCTCTGATTTGTTAAAAGTACAGTCAGGATAAATGTTCAATATTTTGGAAAGAAAACTCCTATAGACACAGGGATGGGGAATGGAAGGCCCAATGGAAGGCCCATGAAATCCTGTGTAGAAACGTGTGCTTGTCATTAGCTGCCCACAACGTGTAGCCCATAACGGATGATAAATATCCAGATGACCCTGAGCAGGAAGAGGTACCCCATCCTTCCTTGTTCTAGAGGCATAGTACATCTTATCTTTGTTCCCCTCAACCCGCATACTCATAATTCTGGGATAAGCAAAATACAAACCCTCTGCTGATGGCCCAGGATAGTTAGATAATCATAAGAGTGTTAATGTTCTTTTTCTCTCTAGGAACTCTTAGGGAAAAATATTGTAGAATTCTGTCATCCTGAAGACCAGCAGCTTCTAAGAGATAGCTTTCAACAGGTAACTTTCCTTCCTGGTTTATGTTTAAGGATATTTTTACCTGTTACAATGCCATAAAAATTGGGGTTGGAGCAATAGCACAGCGGGAGGGCAATTGCCTTGCACACAGACGACCCAGGTTTGATCCCTGGCATTCCTCCTAGTGGTGCTTATGGTCCCCCAAGCAACGCTAGGAGTAACCCCTGAGCATTGCTGGGTGTAAACAAAGAGACATCCCCCAAAAAAATTGACCATTGATGTGTCATTGTGGCAGTAGTTACACTTTTATGTTCTTTAGCACTTAACTCTGTGGCACTTAGTTTTTGTTTTTTGGTTTTGTATTATTTTTGGTTTTTTGTTTATACTGGTGGTGCTTAGGGCTTATTTCTGGATTGGCTTTGATGGATTACTCAGTGCTCAGGGGACCATGTGTGGTGCCAGGGACCGAAGCTGAGTTGGATGTATGTAACATGTATGTAGCACATGCTTTATACACAGTACCATCACTCCAGCCTCTGTAGCACTGAATTTTTCAGATGCAGAAAAAACAGTACTTGAAATTATGAATAATGTTCAGAATACTTATCTCCTCTTCCTTCTCTCTCCCTCTCTCTCCCTCTCCCTTTCTCTCCACCTCTCTCTCCCCCCCCCCCCTCTCCCTCCCTTCTCTCTCTCTCTCTCTCTCTCTCTCTCTCTCTCTCTCTCTCTTTCTCTCTCTCTCTCTCCCCCTACCTTTTTCTGATGTCCAAGATATTTTGTTTGGCTTTATCCGTTCACTGTCTTAGTCGTCTAGTGTGTTAGTATATAATTAGCTGTATCTATCAGTCTGGGGAGGTAACTCAAAGGACCGGGAACATTCCTGGCATGCAGAAGGCACTAGTTTGGTCTGAATCCCATCGCTTTCCAAGCACGTCAGCTTCGCCCCTGGAGACTCCTGATAGGCTTCCCCACAAAGCCCCACTGAAGTAAATGCTGAAAAGTACAACAGTTTGGATACAGCAGAATAATAGTAAGTAGGATAATAGACTAGGATCATAGGAAAAGCCATTAAATGGTTTTCTTGTTTGTTTTTTTGTTTTTGGACCACACCCAGCAGTTCTCAGGGCTTATTCCTAGCTCTGCTTTGAGGGATGTTATCAGGGTCTGTGGCTCAGTGGTACAGAACATGCCTTTCATGACTAAGGCCCTGGGTTTGAGCTCTGACACCACAAAAACACTAAAAAGAAAAATGCTATTGTTCTCTTACAAGACAGTTTAAATTTAGGTGTTTTGAGACCTTGGGCTTATATCTCATTGGATGGATACATACAGCAGGTGGCAGGTTTTCAGATTCAGTACTTAGTATATGTTCAAGTGTAATAATACTTACTGTGTATAGCATACATACAGTCGGCACAGGTAAGCACTTACAATTATGGCTACTTTTATTTCCATGCAGATGTTTACATCTGATTTGCTTCGTGTCACATTAAATACATGCTGTTTTTTTTTTTTCGTGTGTGTGTGTGTGTGTGTGTGTTGCTTTGGGTATCAAATCCTGGATTAAAAGCATGTCCTTTCCCTCTGAGCCATGTCCTTGGCCCTCTACTGATTTTCTTACAGAAAAAATCACATAGGATCAGATCAGTTTAACAAGTGAGCACGTATTTGCACACAGGGGGCCTGGGTTCCAGAGCACTTCTAGGAGTGACCCTGAGCCTAGAGCTGAGAGTAGTCCCTGAGCACTCAGCACTGCTGCCACTTCCCTCCACAACCAAAAATAAGTACGTAATCGGTGTGTGTTCCATAATAGCTATAAGTTTTAGCTGCTAGTATTTTTATTTAGTTTGCAGTGCTGGGATTAAAAACCAGGACTTTGTATGTGCAAGGCATCTCTCTATCACTGAGCTGCATCCTGAGCCTAGTGTTAGGGTCCTGGATCTTAACTTTTAATTGTTAAGGAGGGAGAGTCAAAAAGACTAGAAACTAAAATAACCTATAATAACTTTTTTCTTTTCTTTTGAAAGCTGAGGCCTTAATAACTATAGTCTTGAGGAGTACAATCTTAAAAGGAAAATGTTCTTTTCAGCACTTGCTCAATTTATTTAGTGGTAGACATAGAATTTATGGAAATAGCTCTTCATTCTGACATACTTAGCACTAAGATCTTCCTTACAAAAATTATACTTTAATCCTCCATTCTTAAAATCTGTTTTTTTGTTTTTTTGTTTTTTTTTGCTTTTTGGGTAACACCCGCGATGCTCAGGGGTTACTCCTGGCTCTGTACTTAGGAATTACTCCTGGCGGTGTTCGGGGGACCATATGGGACGCCGGGATCGAACCCAGGCCGGCACAGGCCAGCCGCGTGCAAGGCAAACACCCTACCCACTGGGCTATCGCTCCAGCCCCGAATCTGGTATTTTTTCAAAGATGGAAAACATTTCTGATTCAAGTCCAATTTATTATCTAATAAAGCAAAGATAGTAAAATTGCTTTTTTTTACAAGACAAAATCAACAAGACTAAAGCCAACCTGGAATCCTTTGTGAATGCTGTGAAAACAAATTTGCAGGTTTGGGGTGGGTAGTTAGGACTGAGGAGCAGCGTGTAGCATATTAAATAGGATTTGCATATAAAGGTAGGTCAGCTTATCTTTGCGGGATTTTTTTTTTTTTGTGTGTGTGTGTCATATCCAGCGATGCTCAGGAGTAACTCTTGGCTCTTCACTCAGGAATTACTTCTGATGGTACTTTGGGGGCCATATGGGATGCCTGGGATTGAACTTGAGTGGGCTACATGAAAGGCAAGGGCCCTAACTGCTGAACTATCACTCTGGCCCCTTTGAGGGATTTTTCAAGGGAAATAATTATTACTCCTATTTAACTTGAGTAGTAAGATGGGTTGGAACTCTGGGTGAACCATGATAAATATACCTCTTCTTTTTTACTCACTTAGTTTTCACTCATTTTGTTAGTAAGACTGAAGTTATTACTCCAAGGACATACACAAGGATCTTAGGATTGTAGAGATAGATTTTTTTTTTGTTTTCTAAAGGAAATATTTTCTGGGTTTCACTGATAGTATGAAAACTTTTTCAGGTGGTGAAATTGAAAGGCCAAGTGCTGTCTGTCATGTTCCGATTCCGGTCTAAGAATCGAGAATGGCTCTGGATGAGAACCAGCTCCTTTACTTTCCAGAACCCTTATTCAGATGAAATTGAGTACATCATCTGTACCAACACCAATGTGAAGTATGTATCATAAAGGCCGTAGCCTGATCAACTACCTTCTCCTTGTCTACTTCTCTAGTAGTACAAACTATTCTGAGATGTGAAGGTTTGTATTTTAGTTTTTAATGTTTTCTAGGAAGAATTTTGTTTTATATGCCAATATATTGCTCTAGTCTTGCAGAATTTTCCTTTAGAGTAGGTTAACAGTGTGTGTGTGTGTGTGTGTGTGTATGTGTGTGTGTGTGTGTGTGTGTGTGTAGTATTTTTTTTTTTTTTTTTTGCTTTCCAGTGATGCTCAGAGGTTGTTACTCCTGGCTCTGCACTCAGGAATTAATCCTTGCAGTGCTTGGGGGACCATATTCGGATGCTGGGGATTGAACTCTGGTTGGCCATGTACAAGGCAAATGCCCTACCGACTATACTGCTCTGGCCCAAGTGTCTATATACTCTTTTCGTAAAAAGTCAGATGGTAAATAATAGTGGGAAATAGGGACTGTCTTGCAGCTATAGGCCACACTGGGAACTTATTGAGAGTTTCATTCCAGACCACCTCAATAAAGTAAGTATTGCAGTAAAGCAAATCACACAAATTTCCTTGGTTTTCCAGTGCATATAAAAGTTACATTTACTGTAGCCTATAAGGTATGCAATAGTATAAGGCTAAACATAGGGGCATACCTTAATTTAAAAATACATTATTGGGGACACTGGTGTTGGGAAATGGGCACTGGTAGAGGGATGGGTGCTGGAACACCGTGTGACCGAAACCGCCAAGCATGAACAACTTTGTAATTGTTTATCTCACAGTGGTATAATAAAATATTAAAAAATACGTTATTGCTAAAATATGCTTCTTATGACCTGAGTCTTCAGCTTAGCTGTACTTTTTTTTTTTTTTTTGGCTTTTTGGGTCACACCCAGCTATGCTCAGGAGTTACTCCTGGCTCTTTGCTCAGGAACTACTCCTGGTGGTGCTTGGGGACCATATGGGATGCCGGGATCGAACCTGGGTCGGCCGCGCAGGGCAAACACAGTGTTCCCTACCAGCTGTGCTATCGCTCCGGCCCCTGTACTTTTTTCTTGTGAAAATCTTGCCATGATCTTGATGGTTGACTGCTCAGGGTAGTGATTAGTAAGGTAGGAATGACAGTGTCAATGTTTCGCAGTAAGTCCGTAAAGTTTGCTGTATTGGTTGGTGCTTCCTTTTCTGACATTATCTCTGTAGCATGCAATAATATTTGATAACCTTTTACCTACAGTTGAACGGTTTTGAAATTTGAATTTCTCTCAACTACTGCCCCTACTTCGTCAACTGCATTTATATGTAACCACAAAGTTCTTGTTATTCACATAATATTCTGAGCACCTTCACCAGGAGTAGATACCATTTCAGCAATGATTTTCTTTGCCCAGCTACAATACAGCTTCTCATTACTTTGAATTTTATCCTAAGATTCCACAGTTCATTCACATTATCAGGTATCTCTTCTGATTATACTTCTTTTAGTTTTTTTTTTTATCCCATCTGCAGTTACTTCCTTCACTGAAGGAAGACCCCTCAACATTATCCTTGATGTTTGAAATTACTTCTTCCAAACTCCTGTTAAAATTGCCATTTCAGGGAGCTGGAGAGATAGTACAGGGGTTAAGACACTTGCCTTACGTGCAACTGACCCTGGTTTGAGTCTCTGCATATGATGCCTCCAGCACCTGCAGAGGTCACTCAGACCATAGAGCCCTGAGCATCACTGGATACAACTCAAATAATAAAAATAAAAGTGTAATTTCAACATCCTCCCATTAGTCATAATTTTTTATTAGTATTTGGAATGCTAAATATTTTTATTAGTATTAGCATTAAGTGTACTTAATGCTAAGTATTTTATTAGTACTTGGAATATTAAGTATTTTTGTCTTGTTTTGGGATCACACCCAGCATTGCTCAAGTCTTACTCCTGTCTCAGGGATCAGGGCTGGGGAACCATAATAAACCCAGGTCATTTATGTGCAATACAAGTACCCTACCCACTGTACTATCTCTCTTGTCCTGGGATAGTTCATCTTTCCCAGAAGATTCTCTGTTTACTTTGCCCAAGTCCACAGAATAATCACTTTGTTTGGCAGTGATAGTCTCAAGAAATGTATTTTTTAAGTTATTAAAAAATATGACTTAAAAAGTTCTAATTCTTGGGCTGAAATGATAATACAGTGGATATGGCATTTGCCTTGCATGCAGCTGACCTGGGTTTGATCTCCTGCACCCCATATGGTCCCCACGTCTACCGGAAGTGATCCCTGAGCATAAGAAGTAAGAATTAACCGTGAGTACTGCCAGATGTGGCCCCACCCCCAAAAAAAAATTTGGAATTCTTGAACTGTAGGTGACAGAATGTATGTGTTGTTAGTAGACATTAAGTAGTAGTAATGGGCCAGAGTCATAGCACAGCGGGTAGGGCATTTGCCTTGCACGCGACCGACCCGGTTTTGATCCCAGCATCCCATATGGTCCCATGAGTACCACCAAGAGTAATTCCTGAGTGCAGAGCCAGGAGTAAACCCTGAGCATTGCCAGGTGTGACCCCCAAAAGGAAAAGTTGGCCTTGTATATGGCCAACTTGGGTTTAGTCCTTCACACCCCATATGGTTCTCCAAGCTTGCCAGGAGTGAACCCTGAGCATAGAACCAGGAATAAACCCTGAGCATTCCTGGTGTGGCCCCCCCCAAAAACAACTAAAAGGCAGTAATACTTGGAAAGAACAGTCTTTCTGAGTGTTTGGCCTCAACAATGACTTTAAAATATCTAGTAAACAGTATTGGAAACGTGCTATCATCCAAACATTGTAGTTCCATTAATAGAGCAAGGCAAAGTCAATTTCAGATCATTCTTAAGGTTCCTAAAATTTTCAGATGGTAAATGATCATTGGTTTCGATTTAAAATTAAGCTACATTAATCTTTAGAAAGTCAGTATTTTCTTGGAAATTAGGCATTGATTTCTCTTTAGCTATGAAATCCTTGAGAGTATCTTCTATAATATAAAACTTTCGTTATCTACATTGAGAACCTGCTACAGTTTAAAAACTACTGCGGGTTGTGACCCTGTATGAAAACTAGTTTCTTAAACATGAGGGTTGTGAAAAATTGACGATAGTAAAAGGTTTCAGAATATACAAAGACAGAATTAATTTTGTTTTGGGCCTTACCAGGTGGTGCTGAAGGCTTATTCCTGGTTCTGTGCTCAGGGGTCACTCTGGCAGACTCAGGGGATGCCGGAGATCAAACCTAGGTGGGCTACATGCAAAGCAAACAACCTATCCACTGTACTATTGCTCCAGTCCGAGAAATATTAATTTTTTAATCACAGTGGGTTGTGTTACACAGTTACAAAGTTGTACATGATTGAATTTCAGTCATATAAAGTTCCAACACAACACTGTCCCTTCACCAGTGTACAGTTCCTACCACTAATGTCCCCAGTTTTCCCATTAGTGTTATTCTTACATAACATCCAAGAATTTTCTGGCAGTGTTTTCCCATGTTGCACTTTCTGGGCAGAAGGGGATTTCACGTGGACAGTTTCAAAGCCATGGTTTATGTTGGCTAAATGAAGTTACAAGCAGTGTGGGAAGGCTTGCACTTGCGGGAGGATAAGACAGTAGAAGTGATACCAAGACAGTGGGGAGAGTTTCAGGCACTTTGGTGGGTAGTAAAAGTGCTGTGAACATCAGTACATCAAATCATAACATCAACACCATTGTAGCCATGTTGCCTAAACCTCAACCAATACATTTTACTTAAAAAATAAAATCACTGGACCAGAGAGAGAGAAAAGCAGTTAGGGTACTTGACCTTGCACATGACCAACACAAGCTCCGTCCTTGGCACATCATGTGATCCCCAAGCCCTTCCAGGAGTATCCCTGAGTACAGAACCAGGAGTAAGCCCTGAGCACTTTCAGGTATAGCCCCCCAACTGTCGGGAACGCCGCCAGGGTCCCCGACATTGTCAGGACAGAGGTTGTCTTCTACCTTCGAGGACACCGGGACAACAGATGAAAACTCACGAGTACGGTGCAGTTCCAAAAAGGCTTTTAATAGTACAAAAGCTCTTCCACAGCACTCCAATATAATGAACAAACTTTAGCTCTGGTCCGAACTTAAATCATACAAAAGAGCCTAAGTCTCCCACCAAAGAGAGAGGATCTCACCCGAGATGAGTCCTACCCAGTAGAAGGAGCAAAAGGCCAAAGAGCAGAAAGCCAAAAGCCAAAAGCAAAAGGCCCAAAAGGCAATAGTTGAAGGGGCCTCAAGTCAGCCCCTTATATACACCAAAGTAATCCAATCGGGAGGGTCATGTCAACAAAGAACTCTAAACAGAGTGTAGTGCCACACCCTATTGCAGGTATAAACAAAGGTTATGCCAAGGTCTAATCATTTCTACCAAGATTATCTCTTATGTAAAACACTGGAGAGAGAGAGGGCTGATATAAAGTAGTACATCCTAATTTCATGAGCTTCATGTAATCTAGATGGTACCCACAAGGTCCTTCTTATTATTATCTGTATCAGGGCGATTCTGAGTATCTTGTTCTCGTGTACTGAAAGGGTCACACTTGCCTGCTTAGAGCAAACTAGTATGATCCTTCCTATAATCTTCCTATAGTCTCAGCGTAGCCAGGGTGGTAGTCTCCTGGTAAATTCTAACTGTCCCACTCTGGGTGCAGTGGGTATAAAGAGGAGCTGTGCCCAATCTAGAAAACATAGAAGTCTTAGTAGATGTATAAGTCAGAAGTTATTCGGGGTCAAGGTGACTTCTGTAACTGCCACACCCTATTGCAGGTATAAACAAAGGTATAAACACCCTCTAGCAGTGTTTACATAGAAGAGAGGTCTCATTAGAATGAACCTTGACTTAAATAGATTAAGCTGGGAGTGGGCAAAACAACAAAACTCCCAGAATAGCTAAACCTGTCCTCCAACACCCAACAACACCCCAAAATATCATCCCTGGTTTAGAGTAGTCACCTACACTTATATCATCACTTGTCTTCCCATTGTTCATCAGTTTGCTCAAGCGGGCACCAGTAACATCTCCATACATCCTGTCATGTACTAGTGTAGCGCAAGGGCATTTGCTCACTCTAGGAATACGAAGAGCCTCAAAGCATTCCTTCAGGTCATGGGAATGAGGTCTATAATTATTGTTGGTTTTTGGCATATCAAATACGACAAGGGTAGCTAGCCAGACTCTGTCGTGTGGGTGGTATACACCTACATCAACTAGAAATAGTTTTCTTTAAACCTTATGAACCCAACTACTTCAAACTTGCCTTTGCGTCCTTACCACCACTTCAGCGTTCATGGTACTGACAAGATTTAGGATCTTACTCTAGGTTAAACTTTGGCTTACATGAATGTTGTGACTGGTAGATTTTCTATGTAAAGCACTAAAACGTCTTCATAACAGCGAAGCTCTTTTGCCTTCTTGTCATCATGTGTTCACTGAAGTAACACTTTCATATTTTTTCAAAGAAGTTTTCCTTTGTTTTTATGTCTCAGCTCACTTGAGAGCTTGCTGTTGTCTGCTTTAGCTTCTGTATGTCTCCATTAAACTTTTTTTTTTAAGTTTTTTTATTATACCGTCATGAGATATACAGTTACAAAAGTGTTCATTTTGGGGTTTCAGTCATACAGTGTTCCAGCAACCTTCCCTCCACCAGTGCCCATTCATTTCCCTCCACCAATGTCCTCTGATTCCCCCTCCCAGTGTGTGTCTATGGCAGGCAATTTTTACTTCTCTCTCTCTCTCTCTCTCTCTCTCTGTCTCTCTCTCTCTCTCTCTCCTCTTCCACATTGTGGGGCTTGCAATACATACATTTAGAGGTTATCATGTATATCCTTTCGCTTATTTTCAATGCTCAGTTCTATGTTGGTATTGTCATTTACAATAATTATTAGTACACTGTTCCTTTCTCTGTGATACTGAACCTCTGACTCCCACACATCTGCAGTAGGTTCTACCCACTGACAAGACCTCCTGATCCATGTTTTGTCCTGGCCTAGGATATTGGTATCATACAATTTTTTTTATATCACGCAAATAAATGCAGTCATTCTATATATGTCCTTTTCCCTCTGGCTAATTTCACTCAGCATGATCCTCTCCATGTTCATCCATTTATATATATCCATCCACGTCCATCAAATTTCATAACTTGTTTTTTTCTAACAGCTGCGTAGTGTACCGTTGTGTAGCTGTACCACAGTTTCTTTATCCAGTTATCTATTCTTGGGCACTCTGGTTGTTTCCAGATTCTGGCTATTGTGAATAGTGCTGCTATGAACATAGAAGTGTAGATGGTGTTTCGACTGTATGTTTTTGGTCTCACAGGGTATTCCTGAATCAAATGGGAGCTAAATTTCTAGTCTTTGGAGGACTGTCCATATTGTTTTGCAAAAGGCTGTACCAGGTGACATTTCCCAACAACAATGGATGAGAGTCCCTTTCTTCGCACATCCACACCAGCACTTGTTGTTCTTGCTCTTTTGGATATGTGCCAGTCTCTCTGGTGTGAGATGATAAAAAAAAAATGGGGAGAAGAAATAAACAGAAACTTTGACAAAAGAAATTGAAGTGGCCAAAAGGCATATAAAAAAATGTTCATCATCATTAATCATCAGAGAGATGCAAATCAAAATAACTCTTCATTAAACTTAACATGTCTAGCTTTTATTTATTTATTTATTTATTTATTTATTTATTTATTTTGGGTCACACCTGGCGATGCTCAGGGGTTACTCCTGGCTCTGCACTCAGTAATTACTCCTGGCGGTGCTCGGGAACCATATGGGATGCCGGGATCGAACCCAGGCCGGCACAGGCCGGCTGCATGCAAGGCAAACGCCCTACCCGCAGAGCTATTGCTCTGGCCCCTCTCAGAGGTATTTTAGGGTTATTTCAATATCGCCATGTCTCGGGATACAGGGAGGCCCAAGCAGGATGCACCGGTTGATAGCGGAGCCACAACACACATTTTAAGTTTGTCAACGTGTTTAGGCCTGTTCATGGTGTCCCAAAGCAACTATAATAGGAGTGTCAGATATACCACTTGATCACTTGACATCCATTATTCATCGATTTGCTCAAGCGGGCGCCAGTAAAATTTCCATTTGATCCTATCACATGCCATTGTAGCCCAATGGCATCTGGTTGCTTCAGGAATAGGAAGAGCCTCAAACCATTCATTCAGGGTCTTGACGAAGAAGTCTGACCATCTTGTAGGTGGGCAGCCACATGATCTTTCAACATCCCGTGGGATCCAGTCGGTAATGGCTCTAGTCCAGCGGTCATCTCCAAATCTCATTACATGTCCAGCCCATCTGATTTTCGATGCCTTGGCAAACAAGACAGCGTCCCTGACTCTGGATTACGAGGGAGATTGGAACTCTGGATTTCTTCTCTCACTTGAGAATAGCGTTCTCATCCTGCTTTCGTAGGGCCCAGGTCTCTGAGGCGTATGTTAATACAGGAAGAAGGGTGTAGTCGAAGAGATGTGCTCGGAGCTGGAGGTTCTTTGTCTTTTTAGCTATTTCTTCAATGCTTTTGAAGGCATTCCATGCCGCTCTCTTCCACTGCGCAGCTCAGGTCTTAGGTTGTTCATCATGTTGAGTTCTGGACCAGATACACATAACTGCTGCATTCAGAGATGTTTGTTCCATTGAAAGTGAATGGGGCCTCTGGAACTAGTTCATTTCTCATGAACATAGTTTTGTTGAGATTCAGCTGTAGACCTATCTTTCCACATTCTCGGTCAAAGTCAGCCAGCATTTGTGCGCTTGGCTACTGTTTGGTGTTATTAGAACGATGTTATCAGCGAAGCGGAAGTGGTGTAGTTGCCGACCGACTATCTTCACTCCCATTCCTTCCCATTCTAATTGTCTCATGATGTTCTCGAGGGTGGCGCTGAAGAGTTTTGGTGAAATGGTGTCACCCTGCCGAACCCCTCTTTTGACATCGATGATCACTTCTTTGTAGATCCTGGTGGTGAATCCGTAATACAGCTCACGAAGGATCTTGATGTATTGGGTTTGAATGTCTCCCTTCTTGAACAGTAGAACTGTCCTGCTGGTTTCCAAGGGAGGGCACCTTGCATTCAGACAGGTAGTGTGTGAATAGCCGAGCCAGTGTATTAATGAGTACTGAAGGCAGATTCTTCAGGTGTTCATGTTTGACTTTGTCTGGGCCTGGTGCTGTTCCCTTCTTTACCGACGGAATGGCATGTCGGATTTCAGAAGGGAGAACGTTGGGGATGACATATCTAGCCTGCGGAATTTGGTATGTGGGCAGGTGGACGTGGTTATCGAAGAGATCTGAGTAGAAGTCATGGATGATCTTCTCCATTACCTTTCTGGAAGATGTGATAGATCCATTAGGATGTTGGAGGGCAGTCATCTTGGTCTTATAGTTGGCGAAAGGCAGGCGGGCATCGTGAATGCTTTTCCCGGCTTCTGCTGCATCTTCCAGTATTTCTGCTCTTCTCTCTTTGAGGTCTTCCTTTATCGCTTCTCTGCACTGTTTTGCAAGCTTGGATGTTAGGATCCAAGCACTAAGAAGGATGAACAAGGAGGGCCTGATAAAATTTCAGGGCCATACTAAGCTGTCAAAACGAAGGACTAAAATGACTGTACTTTCAATGCACGTGCGCTGACATCGAAAGCATATATCGAGGACCTGATGGTGCAAGCTCAAAAGATCAAGTATGACATCATTGGTCTGACTGAGACAGGGAGGCGTCAGTCGCTTCACGCCATTTTTGACACGGAGAAGTTCCGAACATGCAACGAAAGAGGCGTCAGTGGCATTGGTGTCCTTGTCAACATGAACTCGGCCATGAACATTGATTCGTTTGAATGCCTAACACACTGGATAGGATGATTACACTTGAAGAAATGTGGCCCACTGCCAGCAATTTCTATCTTCTTTGTCTACGCACCAACATCCACATACAAGGAAGAATAAATTGAGAAATTCTACATGGAAGTGGAGGAGTTCTATAAAAAAGATCACACCTTCTACAAGATCATAGTTCGTCATTTTAATGCCAACATAGGACCAAGAAGATCGGCCAAAGAACTCCACATCGGGACCCATGGCCTATAATGGAACAAACAGGGTGAGAGACTATCTGAGTTCATCATGTCCACCAAGACCATTCATGGGAACTCACAGTTCCAGAAGGCTGAATCGAAATGTTGGACATGGGAATCCCTGGTGGACAGTTCCACAATTAAATTGACAACTGCTGGGGATGCCTCTGGAGTCCCCAACAGTGTCAGGACAGAAGTTCTCTTCTCCCTCTGAGGACGCCGGGGAACAGATGAAAACTCATGAGTCCGGTGCAGTTCCAAAAAGGCTTTTAATAGTACAAAAGCTCTTCTACAGCACTCCAATATAATGAGCGAACTCTAGCTCTGGATCGGACTTAGACCATACAAAAGAGCGTAAGTCTCTCACCAAAGAGAGAGGATCTCACCTGAGAGGAGTCCTACCCAAAATATCAGCAAAAGGCCAAAAGCCAAAAGCGAAGGGGCCTTAAGTCAGTTCCCTTATATACAGCAAAGTAATCCAGGGATGGTCAGGCAGGTGTCAGCAAAGAACCCTAAACAGATTTTAGAAGGGTGGTGCCACACACTATTGCAGGTATAAACAAAAGTTACTCCAAGGACGACCGTGGCAGGACCCCATGTAGAAGCAACCCATGGAGCTGACCTCCCGGTAAGGGGCTCGGCCATCCCTTGGCCGAGTCCAACATTGCTCCAAGGGTTTGATCTCATGAGCAGGGGAGAGACCATGCTGGCTGGACTCGGAGTGGAGTTTTGGGCCTGCCCTTTCCTCCGCCTCCATGCCAGTTGCCCCGGAAGAGAGAGATCCACCCACGCTAGACTCAGCTAATTTGCAACCCCAGAAGAGCTCCAGACCCATTCACTTCAGACCCACAGCTGTGCTGCTCGGCCGGCCCCATGTGGAAGCAACCCATGGAGCTGACCTGGTAAGGGGGCTCGGCCATTCCCTGGCCAAGTCCAACATTGCTCCAAGGGTTTGCTCTCATGAGCGGGGAGAGACCATGCTGGCCAGACTTGGAGTAGAGTTTTGGGTCCTGCCCTTTCCTCCGCCTCCATGCCAGTTGCCCCGGAAGAGAGAGACCCACCCACGCCAGACCCACATGCCCCTTGGCGCGGCCACTTTGTGGCCGTGCAATATTTTTATAGGATACTGAATGTTGCATAAGGTTCTTCCCAATTTCTTTCACATTTATACATAGTAAACAGTTATAGACATGTTTTAACTGATACCAGTAAGCCTGGCAAGAAGCCAGAGCAAACCACACATCATACAGTTAGTCATTCTCAACATCCAGACTCCATAGTTCCTCAGAGCTCCATCCAAGAGAAAACCTGATCTTCCCCTTTAAGTTTCATCAGTAAATGTTCGGGTTGAGAGCCTTCTACTGAGACTATACCACCTACATGGTAAAGCCTGGCAAGCTACCGTGTTTTATTTACTTTTTATGCCAAGGACTAGTAATTATTATGGACCTCAGTTCCATAACCTGAAGAATGGTTTCGGGCTCCTCCTGTCCCTGTAGCAAGTAGATGCCCTTGGGTTGCACTTGCTTGTGACAGGACTAATGGAGATGTTACTAGTGCCCACTCGAGCAAATCACTGAACAATGGGAAGACAGTGATGCAGTGATACGCCAAGGACTAATCCTTATGTAAAACACTGGGGAGAGAAAGAGCTGGTATAAAGTAATACATCTTCATTTCATGAGCTTCATGTAATCTAGATGGTACCCACAGGTCTTTCTTATTTATTATCTGCACCAGGGTGATTCTGGGTATCTTGTTCTCCATATACTGAAAGGGTCACACTCGCCTGCTTGAGAGCAAACTAGTATGATCCTTCCTATAATCTTCTTATAGTCTCAGCGTAGCCAGGGTGGTAGTCTCCTGGTAAATTCTAACTGTCCCACACTGGGTGCAGTGAGTATAAAGAGGATCTGTGCCCAATTTAGAAAACATAGAAGTCTTAGTAGATGTATAAGTCAGAAGTTATTCGGGTCAAGGTGACTTTTGTAACTGCCACACCCTCTAGCAGTGTTTACATAGAAGAGAGTTCTCATTAGAATGAACCTTGGCTTAAGTTGATTAAGATGTGAGTGGGCAAAACACCAAAGCTCCCAGATTAGCTAAATCTGTCATCCAACAGACAGCATCATATTCAATAGATAGTTTTGCCTGACCAATGTCGCTGTTGTCCCAAAATTCCAAACAGAATCGGACCACCATATCCTTTGTGCAAAATCCTTTGTGCAACGGGAGAAAAGGCTGCAAAGTTTAAGAAGAGAACTTCCAGAACGATCACCAACTGGGAACTTTTTGGCACCATTGTGGCAACCTGGGAAGATACCATCATTGACGACATCGATGAAGAATACAACTGACTGGTTCAGCACCTCCATGCTTGTGCGAAGAATGCCGAGAGAGAGAAAGCCACAAAAGGACGTCTGTCTTCAAAAACTCTCGAGCTCACTTGCCAATGTGAGAAGGCGCGAGCCTCAGGCGACCAAATGTTAACCACATAACACTATGAGATCAAATGAAAAGGTGTGAGGGCCTGGAGATTGTGAGTGAAGGCACTTATACTCCTGGCCATTGTGGGTTCAATCACAGCACTGTATACTAGTCCCGAGCACTATAGGGAGTGATCCCTGTATTCAGGAGTAAGCCCTGAGTACTGTCAGGTATAGTCCAAAAACAAAACACTTGAAATACATCAGACCTCAACAGTATTTCATTACAGCTTTAATTTAAAAAAAGTGTCGAAGGAAACATTTGATACTGCTTTAGTTATGTCCTTTTAAAGTGAAAAGTAAAGTTCAAATTTTGAAGAACCTGTTGATGATGATTAGAGCGGACTTACTACTGTGTGCGTGAGTTACCCAACATGTGACACAGAAGGGGCGCACATGCTATTGGAGAAAGGGCACAAGAGCCTCAATTTATACCCAAAAAATGCAGTTTCCATAAGACACTGAAAAAGGAGATATTTTAGTGAACTCTAGTCCTGGGTAGGTGACATAAGACTACTAAGTTCCTGTCATTCAGAAAAATGGGCAACTGACTATAATTGACCGGTGAACCATAATTTCCTTTAGAACATTCAATTCATCTGTTTTGTTTTGTTATTTTCCATTCTTCCATGTTTTTTTTTTGTCTTTTTGTTTTTTAGTTTGCTTTCTCAGCTTTCAAAAGAAAGCAGTTTAATTGAAAGTTTATGTGACATTGGATTCACTTAAAGTCTACAGATTTTTTTTTGTTTGGGGGTCATGCCAGTAGTGCTCAGGGTCACTGTCAGGGCTTGGGTGCTCCATGCCCTGGGGAGCAAATCTGGGACTTCAGGGATGGAGAGCTTTCTTAAAAGGCTGAGTGCGTGCTCTCTGGCACCACATGGTCCCCAAACAAACAAAGGAATCCTGGCCATCTGGCATGCAGAGCATGTTTTCTTGTCCTTTGAGAACCTCTTGGAGGGTTCTTGTTAATGTCATAGGGCTGTGCAAACGATTTAGTATAATTTCAGAACATTCTCATCCTCTTAGAAATACTGTATTTATCGGGGCTGGAGGCGATAGCCCAGCGGGTAGGGCGTTTGCCTTGCACGCGGCCGGCTCATGCCGGCCAGGGTTCGATCCCGGCATCCCATATGGTCCCCCGAGCACCGCTAGGAGTAATTCCTGAGTGCAGAGCCAGGAGTAACCCCTGAGCATTGCCGGTGTGACCCAAAAAGCAAAAAAAAAAAAAAAAAAAAAAAAAAGAAATACTGTATTTATTATTTGTCCACACCCTACTGTCAGGGATGCCTCTAGGGTCCCGACAGTGTCAGGACAGAGGTTCTCTTCTACCTCCGAGGACGCCGGGGGAACAGATGAAAACTCATGAGTCCGGTGCAGTTCCAAAAAGGCTTTTAATAGTACAAAAGCTCTTCCACAGCACTCCAATATAATGAACAAACTCTAGCTCTGATCCGAACTTAGACCATACAAAAGAGCCTAAGTCTCCCACCAAAGAGAGAGGATCTCACCCGAGATGAGTCCTACCCAGAAAAAGGAGCAATAGGCCAAAGAGCAAAAAGCTGAAAGCTAAAAGCTGAAAGCGAAAAGGTGAAGGGGCCTCAGGTCAGTCCCCTTATATACACCAAAGTAATCCAATTTGTGACAGGGAGGGTCATGTCAACAAAGAACCCTAAACAGTGTAGAAGAGCAGTGCCACACCCTATTGCAGGTATAAACAAAGGTTATGCCAAGGACTAATTCCAAGTATCTCTTATGTAAAATACTGGAGAGAGAGAGAGAGAGAGAGGGCTGATATAAAGTAATACATCCTAATTTCATGAGCTTCATGTAATCTAGATGGTACCCACAAGGTCCTTCTTATTATGATCTGTACCAGGGTGATTCTGAGTATCTTGTTCTCGTGTACTGAAAGGGTCACACTCGCCTGCTTAGAGCAAACTAGTATGATCCTTCTTATAGTCTTCCTATAGTCTCAACGTAGCCAGGGTGGCAGTCTCTTGGTAAATTCTAACTGTCCCACGCTAGGTGCAGTGGGTATAAAGAGGAGCTGTGCCCAATCTAGAAAACATAGAAGTCTTAGTAGATGTATAAGTCAGTAGTTATTCAGTCAAGGTGACTTCTGTAACTGCCACACCCTCTAGCAGTGTTTATATAGAAGAGAGATCTCATTAGAATGAGACTTGGCTTAAATAGATTAAGCTGTGAGTGGGCAAAACAACAAAGCTCCCAGATTAGCTAGATCTGTCATCCAACACCCTATGTCCCATACAATAGCTACTCTCTGCCTAAAAATTTGTTTTGTCTTTTGAGCCACACCTAGTGGTGTCTGTGCTCTTGGGGGTGTTCAGGGTGCCAGGAATCGACCCTGGGTCGGCCACAAGGAAGGCAAGCACTGTTCTTGCTAATCCAATGCTCTGGCCTGTTTATGATGGACTATTCTGTATACTATATGGTTTCTTTGTGACTGCCTCTTTCATTTAATATGTTTTAAGGTTCACATGTATTATAGCATGATCTACACAGCACTTATGATTGTCAAAAAATGTCTGTTTGGGTATGTCATATTTCATTTATTTCTCAATTTGTTGACCTTAGGTTGTTTTTCCATTGTGTGTTCGAGTGCCAGAGAGTGAGTGCAGTGGACTTGAGCATGTGGGAGGCCTGGTTGAGTCTTGGCACACATGATCCCAAGTATAGCTAGGAGCGACTACTAATAACAAAGTTGTGAGTAGCCCCTGAGTATTGCCAGGTCTGGGCTCCCTCCCCCACCCCCATAAAATATACAATAAAAGAAGAGGCTGTGGGGCTGGAAAGATAGTGCCGAAGGCCTGAATTCAATCCCTGTCTCTGCAGGACTCCTCCGAGAATGTGAGGTGTGACCCTAGGGCCCCCAGTGCTGCTGGGTTAGGCAACACCACATCCTTTGGCCCTTGCATTCAATCATCCAACCCAGACAGCCTGGCTGGGTGTTGCTGGAAGTCCCATTGTACCCATCTGAGCACTGCTTGGGAGATCCCTAGACCTAATAAAATGAAGAATTTGCTGTGAATGATCATTCTCCTAGATTTTGTGTGAATGTTTTTATTCTCTTGGATGTATAACTGGGAGTGTTGGCTGCATCTTGTCATAAATCAATGTTGGATTTTCTGAGGAACTGCTCAGCTGATTTTAAGACTGCTGTATTGTTTTACTGTCCAATGAGCGGTGTATGGATGTTTCTACTTTCTTCTCATTCTTTGCTCTTTTTTCATCATGCTATCCTGGTCAGTGTCAAGGGCCAGTGTACTTCTTTTTACATTTAATCTGTGCAGAATTGACTTATTTCCACTTGATCCTACTTTTTTTTACATTTAATTTGTGTAAAATTTAATATGTGTACAATTGACTTTTAACCTAACTTTTGCAGAGCTGATTATAAATAATTAGCCAGGGACGGAGTGATAATGCAGCAAATAGGGTGTTTGTGTTACACACAACTGACCCGGATTTGATCCCCAACATCCCATATGGTCCCTTGAGCACTGCCAGGAGTATTTTGAGTGCAGAGCCAGGAGTAACCTCTGAGCATCGCCAGGTGTTACAAAAGCAAAAAAATAAGTAATAAATAATTAGCAAATGTAAATAATACCTTTGCTTCTGTCCAGCAAAATTTTCAATGCAGTCAAATGAATTGAGTTAAAAATTAAATTAAGAAGTTGTTTTTGGAAATAAATGGATTTCCCTATGGACAGTATTTTCCACTGTAGTTAATTTAATTCTTAGTGGAGTTTGGCCACTCCTGGCAATGCTCAGGGTTTACTCGTGGCTCTGCACTCAGGAATCACTCCCTGGCAGGACTCAGGGGGACCCATATGAGGTGCTGAGGATTGAACCCTCGTCCCTCCTGTGCAAAACTGTGTTCTGGCCCTGTAAATAATTCTTTATGTGCAACTTGGGAAGCAGTATAAACTCTAGTGAGAAGAGGAAAGCTACAGGGATACACGTTCATATACTGTATCCACAACTAGACATTGAATACCTGAAAGTAGTTAGAGTCCAAACAGAGCAAGCGCTTGTGCCATCGGACATAGCTTCTTTTTGTATTATGTTACCTTTGTTGAATTTGAAGCCTTAGGTTGCCTGTAGGATTGGACTTAGAAGAGGAATTTATCAGGAACTTCCTTTCTACAGGTGAATCGGTAGAACTTCATGTACCAAAGGAGTCAAGTCTTATTTTTTTCCTCTATCTGCTCTCATTTTCTTAGGAACTCCAGCCAGGAAACACGGCCTACACTAACCAACGCAATTCAGAGGCCACAGCTGGGTCCTACAGCTGGACTGCCCTTGGAGCTGGGCACAGTCCCGCTGGCTCCCAGGTGAGGAACAGCAGAATTCACATTTATTGAGCAGTGGTTAGCCTGCGGGGCAGCCAACTATAGCTCCGTTTTCCCCCATTTCTTTTAAAGTTGCCCTTCTTCCTTCCTTATTTATTACAAACCCCAGGTGCCTTTAAAAAATCTTTTTGTTCTTTTTCTTTCCTCACTGGCTTTGAACATATAGGCAGCAGCAGCAGACAGAGTTGGATGTGGTAACAGGAAGAGATGGACTGGCCAGCTATAACCATTCCCAGGTTAGTGTGCCTTCTTTGAAGAAGATGGTGGGACCACTTAGAGCACTGGCCTTCCAGACTGTCACCCTGCAGACCACCACATTCCAATGGATGTGGGTCTCTGTGTGAATCTCATGGCTGTTGGAATGTCATGTTAAGTCTTGAGTGGTCATTTTTCTCACTGTGTTCTACAGGTCCAACCTGTCAACACCACAGGGCCAGAGCACAATAAGCCTCTTGAGAAGGCAGATGGTCTATTTGCTCAAGATAGAGATCCAAGATTTTCCGAAATCTACCCCAGTATTAATGCAGGTGTGTTTCTTTCTCATTCTCCTTTAGACTTCTTATTTAGATCATGGACTGATTAGCTTGCTGCCGCCCAATCTATGGTTTCCCAACAGATCCCTCTAAATCATAGTAACTCTTGAGTGTTTAGGAACTTGGAGCTAATGATCACTACAGCCCCTTGACTGGCCCTCCCCCACTCCGTTTGGTCCACAGATCAGAGTAAAGGCATCTCCTCCAGCACTGTCCCTGCCACCCAACAGCTGTTCTCCCAGGGCAGCACATTCCCTCCTACCCCCGGCCGGCAGAGGAATTTCAGGTGAGCCCCTATGTGTGTGCTGCTTTATAGGGAAACTGAGGGATTCAGTTGCTGAATCCAAATCTCACTCTTTCCTTGCTTTCTCTGGCTGCCTCAGACAAAGCAGTGGACTCTAGGGCTCAGGACGAGGCACTCTGCTTTCCTTCCTCCCTTTCTCCTATCTGCACCTGCCTTTCCTACTGCCATGGGCTAGGTGCCACCTATGTGTCCTGATCGGTGTATGACTGTCAGTCTTTCTGTCTTTTCAAAATTCTGTTACCAAATGTCTTCTTAACTCTAGGGAAGTCAAAGGCATCTAGGGACATCACCAGTATCCTGTAACTAAACTTATCCTCTTAATCCTTGACTTACTTGTTTACTCCTAGAAACACTGGTCTGGCCCCTCCTGTAACCATCGGTGCAGCCATCAGCCTCTGCAGGGCAGATGTTGGCCCACATTTCCCGCCACTCAAACCCCACGCAGGGAGCAGCTCCTGCTTGGACCTCTAGCACCCGCCCAGGCTTCTCGGCCCAGGTGAAGCTTTTTCTTTTGTCTGTTCCCTGTAGATAGGCTTTGGTCTGCTGGGTGGCTGTTCTTCTCCCCCCCCACCCCCCCATGCATAAAATTTTGCTGTTCCCTCTCTGACACCTTCTTAAACCCCTACATTCTACTTTCCAATTTTGATAGCAAGGTAATAAAAAAACACAGTAACTCAAAATCTCAGTATCTGCCATTGTCTCAATTTAGTGTAAATCTGAGTTGCTCACACAGAGCATCTTGAACAGGTTTGATTTCCAGATCTATTTAGAAGTTAGTTCTGGTTTTTCCACCCTGCTGAAGACTACCAAATATAGGAACAAGAGAGAAAATAGACTAATTCATAAACCATGGTACCTTTTTTTTTTTTTTTTTTTGGGTCATACCCTGCAATGCTCAGGGGTTACTCCTGGCTCTTTTCTCAGTAATTACTCCTGGCGGTGCTCGGGGTCCATATGGGATCCCGATATGTTGAAAAATCCTTATCTTGTGAGTGTGTGTGTAAATATGAGCTATGTGAAGGAGCAGAGTGGATCGTGTAGCGAGTCAAGTGCCAGCATTGCATGTGTTCCCTTGTTCCCCAGCATTGCCAGGTGCAGCCTTGGATGCCTTCGTGTGCTGGCATTGCTTGTGTTCACATTGTTTTGATCCTTAGCACCACCTGGGCCCCTGAGCACTGCCAGGTGCAACCTGGGAGGCCCTCAAGCACTATTTGGGTGACTTAGCAATCCCCAGTTCCATATGACCCAGCACCACATACAGTAGTAGTTCTGTTCACTTACAGTAGTAGTTCACATACAGTAGTAGTAGGCTGAGAACTCCGTAAAGGGCGCTTTGAACACCACTTGGTGTATACCCTTTCCCCAGTAAGTATGCTAACCATAAAGCAGAGTCGTTCAAATAGTGATGTGTGCTTATTTGCACACTTACGTGTCCTGATCTGGTAGCTAACATGATCTACTCGTGACCCGGTGCTCTGACCTCCTAACAGTAATGTTTTAAATAACAAAGCCAAAGTCAATTAAGCATAAAAACTAAAATCTATCATTGCTTCACTGTACTGTGTTTTCAGTTCTATTAAAAATTGCTTAGGAGATAAAAACTGAAGAAATTATCCAGAAGTATTTAGCATGGGTCTGGTGGTAGGATTATGAATGACTCTTTGTCTCCCTTTACTTTCCAGATGTCCTGAAGTGCATGTGCATTGCTGTCACAGTGGTAGAAATGTTCAATTTCCCCCAAAAAATGTTCAGTTCCTACAAAAGACATCATTAGGAATGAATGCGGGACAGAGTAATGAGATGATAGAAATGGTTTATTCTCTGTAGTCTATAATGTTAATGACTTAGCTTTTAATTTAGCTTTATAAGTATTTTTATTTAAATAGTTTTTTATTTCCACAACTCTAACTATAGACATTTGTCAATCCCATGGCATTACACAGCTGTCTAGCAAGAGTGCACAGGGAGACTGGCATTAGTGGGAAGAAATCTACAGTGGAAATACACAAGGAGCTCTATTTAGAAGCAGCTGGTGGTTTTCTGGAACATTGAGTCCTGCAGAAATCATCTGTGCAGTAGCGCTGCTGCTCCATATGTTGTTCCATCTCTCACAGCAGGCTGTAACCAAGACTCGGACTTCGCAGTTTGGGGCAGGCAGCTTTCAGACCCCGCGTCCTTCAGCTCCATGTCTCTCCCGGAGTGCTCCTGCTGCGTCCCTGGAGCTGCTGCCTACCCCAGTCTCACCAGTCGTGGAGCCAACCGGTGGGTTGAGCCTCAGAAGAAGAGGAACAGTGAACCTGCAGAGAGAAGGATCTGGTAGTTAACATGGTCTGCTTGTGACCTGATACACTGACCTAACAGGATACTCCATTTGCAATTTAAACCCACCCACATGAAAGATACTCCTGCATGTCTCAGAAGCATATGACATTGTCAATTAAATACTCACATTTAGTTCAAATAGCAAAAGGTTCTTGGGAGAATTTTCAGAAAAGAAAAAATTATTCTATTCCTCTTTTGGTTTCTGGGCCACTCCTGGCAGTACTCGGGGCTTACTCCTGGCTCTCTATTCAAGAATCTCTCCTGGCGGGTCTCAGAGGACCATGTGCGGTACTGGGAATCGAACCCAGGTCTCACACCTACAAGACCAGCGCCGTATGTGCAATCTCTCCAGCCCAGAAAAATTAATTTGAGACTGGATTTTAAAATGGGAGAGGCATTGATTGACAGGAGAAAGTTTAGACAATTCTGATAAAATTCATGTCTTGCCTCTACCTAAGTGCTGGTTTCTTGTCAGCAGTGAAGTCACTTGGTTGAAGTTTGCTTGCTCTTTGCTATATTTACAGCTCCTGAAACTGGACAGACTGCAGGACAATTCCAGACACGGACAGCAGAGGGTGTGGGTGTCTGGCCACAGTGGCAGGGCCAGCAGCCTCATCATCGCTCAAGTTCTAATGAGCAGCATGTTCAGCAGCCGTCCGCACAACAGCCGGGCCAGCCTGAGGTCTTCCAGGTGAGAGGGCTGCAGACACTCAGAGAATCAGAAACTGGGAGCCAAGGGACCGGGGTCAGGGAGCAGAGAAAAAGAATCCACACACATGAATTAAGAGGTGGGCAAAGATAGGAAATACAGGGATAATGCTGTTATTGGAAAGATTAACTTTGTGTGGCCTTAGTGTTCTTTTCACCATGCCTGAGTTAATGATGTGAAGTCAAGAATGTCAAAGAGTAATTTTAGCCATTCAAGGAGAACCCTCACCCCATTTCATAAAAATGGTATAATTGTACTGATTATGACAGTGACCATTTGTTTATATAAGTCCAGAAGAACTGAAAGAATGCATAGTCAGGACAAAGTAAGATGTCGTTTAAACAGAGTAAAACAAAACAGAAGAGAAGCCTCATAAGGGTTATATTACATTTGACAATTAGAATTTCTTCTCTCTGGAAATACTGAGATCTGGAAATGTGGAACTAGGAGAAAACACAGGGACTAGGGGAGAAGCCTGTCACCTGAAGGGGTCAGAATTGCAGGCAGAAGAGAAGGCAGAGGCCTCACTTTGGGAGGGCATTGTGCGACCTTGATCATTGCAGAGGATCAGGTGTGTGACCCAGGTTTCTCCTTCTTCTCTTTGAAGGAGATGCTGTCCATGCTAGGAGACCAGAGCAGCAGCTACAACAGTGAAGAATTTCCTGATCTGACTATGTTTCCCTCCTTTTCTGAATAGAATTATTGGGGTGAGGACCAAGGGGTGGGGAGAAAAATCACCATTTATTTTTAAACATCAAATCTTTCTGTAAACAGAATAAAAGTTGCTCTCCCTTCCCTCCCACACCCTGACACACCCTCTATCCCTGCTGCCTCTCAGAGATGCCGTTTGTAAGAACTGGAGTGGATCCTCAAGGCTTTGGGAACCCTGGGAAAACAAAGCTGCGCAATGTCAAGAATGCCTTTCCGTTGTTCCCTGACCAGACCAGAAATTTGTGCTGCGGTGGTTTGTGTTAGGGTCAGGTAAAGCACCTGAGGTCCACTTTTACCTTGGATACGATGGGCTCTTTTTGGAAAGAAATTCTGAATAAGATGGAGAGAAGAGCGATGTCCTCATATCTGAGACCCATGCGGCATGGGACTTGTTGGGGCCTTAGGACTGAGCACAGCCACTCCTGCTGCATGGGAGCAGTGCCCTAAGAAGTGAGAGAACAGCGAGCAAGCAAGCGAGCAAATGACTGTGAATGTCTGTGTTTCTGTTGATTCCTTACTCCCTATTTGGGAATTATGCAAAATTTGTCCCAGAATTTGTCGTCATCCCTCTTTGTGTTTTTCAGAGTCCTACGGAGTTAAATCTTCCAGATATTTTTCCACTTAGTATTGCAGCCAAAAGAATATTTAAATAAATGTCTTTGCTGCACTTTGGTCTATGCCTAGCTAATATGCAACTGTAATAGGTTTATGGTGTTCTGCTGGTCTGGTTGGTCTCTCATCGAGCACCTTCAGTGATTAAGCTGGGTCAGTCCTGCCTTTGGTGCCGCTCTTCCCTTACATGAGTTGGGCCGGAGCGATAGCACAGCGGGTAGGGCATTTGCCTTGCATGCAGCCAACCCGGGTTCGATCCCTGGCATCCCATATGGTCCCCAAGCACCGCCAGGAGTAATTCCTGAGTGAAGAGCCAGGAGTAAGCTCTGACCATTGTCGGATGTGAACCAAAGAGCAAAATAAATAAATAAATAAAAATACATGAGTATCTGCAAACATGATAAACACTTTCAGAAACCCCAGACCTGGCCAGAAAGATAATGCTGCATTTTTTTTTCTTTTGTCAGTCACATATGGTGTGTGTTCTATAGCATTTATTTCTGTATGGAAATTCAACTTCTTGTGTCAGCAGTTGCAGTGGAGACCCTCAGTTCTGGAGTCTACACCAGATATCAAGCCTAAGATCTTGCAGAGTAGTGTTTTTCAGCACATTCTTAAAGGATCCAGTTTGGCAAAACCAGATATGGGTCTCTTTAGAGCCTACAATTCTTTTCTGGGATTCGATTTCACATTCTAGTGCCAACATAAATCTATGTGATCCCTGGAGCCCGGACTTGCGTCCTGACAGGGCCCACAAGGACGTCATTAGAGCCATAGACATGCAGCTCTCCATCCCACTCTCCTTACTCCCCGGTAACGGTCACATGTTACCACCCTTCTTCCCCCTTCTCCGTCCCCGCTTTTGGCTCCACCAGTGTAAACGCAAGTCTCAGTGAATAAGAGGCAGTAAATGTAGCCATAGGAGACTGAGGAGCACAAGTGGCCTTGGGGAGGCTGAGAAGTGTCCGTGACGGACTCTCCCTTTGTCTCAATCTAGATAGTAGAAAGGGAGACAGTTTATTTTGTATTCTATGTGCACTTCATAAGGTATACAAATATATTTATATCACGGTTTTAAGAAACCAAAAAAGTTGAGTTTCCAATGGAATTGTTTTTTAATAAGCAACTGTTTTTTAAATGTGAGCAGGACTATGATACTGTACAGTTATTATAGGGCTTTGGGGTGGGAGAGAAGATGCTCTGGGGATTTGTTTCTGCTCTTCCTTCAGGGTTTTATTTTTGATTGTTTCTGTTGGCCATTTCTGTACTGCTAGCATCTGTGCTGAGCCTTACAGTGGCAAAAAATAATGACATGTTGCAAGATTTTAAGACAAAATATTTTCTTTTTGTATACTTTCTTGTGTTGTG
Source organism: Cryptotis parvus (assembly GCA_021461705.1). Classification (NCBI taxonomy): domain Eukaryota; kingdom Metazoa; phylum Chordata; class Mammalia; order Eulipotyphla; family Soricidae; genus Cryptotis; species Cryptotis parvus. Next base: position 11,062 of record JAJIBD010012563.1, on the reverse strand, counting down.
TGATCTTAATTGCGCCTTTATCATTCCTTTCATAAGCTACACACACCTTCAGCTAGTTGAATTCACTGCTTGAGCTCCAGGTGTGCAAACACAAAGCAGGTCGTCTAATGTCATGAGTGTGAAATACAGCCTCTGTCACGCAGCACCCTTTCCCGGCACTGTCCTCCTGATTCTGACTCATTCTGTGCAAAAGCAGCAGTAACATCTGACCAGGGGGTGGGGTGGGGCTCAGGGCCTTGGGGGAAGGGACATTTGGATTCTTTCCTCTAAAAGCAATTAGGGGTGGTGGGGAAATTTCAACTATTGATATCTGCACCTGGCTTCCCTCTTGAATATGTGATTTAGTAACATCTTAAATCCCAGAGTCATTGGCTTGGCTGTGTGGACTGGTGTGCATGTTTTGCATGCCAGAGTCCTGGGTTCAATCCCTAACTCAGTATGGTCTCCCAGACGCCAAGCCAGGAGTAGCCCCTGAGCACCACTGGGTGTCACCAATTACAAAGCAGAATAACGGCCCTAGAAGCCTGTGGGATGTGCGTCCAGAGAGCCGGGTCCTAAATCTGCAGCCTGTGTGTTTCTGTTCCAAATACCCTCTGACTCTTCCGCCCCACCTATTATGGAAGAAAGTGGGAGTATGGGCATGTGGTTTAGGAACCAAATGAGACTCTCATGATCTGTCACATGCTTGGGTGTTTGGGAGCATTTGGAGAAGTTCATATGACTGGCACTGAATCAGGACATTGAATAATTGAGACCAGATAATGGTCATCAGCATGCTCATAGCCTGAGTTAGCAACGAAAGTCTCATGTGAACCCATCTGTGAGTATGGCATTGATTAAAGAGTTGTCATAAATAACCAGGAGTGGTGTTTTTTGGTTACTTTTAGAACTAATTTCATCTGAGCATGTCTCAGCAAAATTATTTTTTACTAGAGAGCTATATCCTTGCCTCAGAAATAAGATTTTGGGGCTGGAGCGATAGTACAGTGGGCAGGGCATTTGCCTTGCACATGGCCGACCAGGTTCCATCCCCAGCATCCCATATGGTCCCTTGAGCCCCACCAAGAGTAATTCCTGAGTGCAGAGCCAGGAGTGACCCCTGAGCATTACCAGGTGTGACCCAAAAAGCAGGGGGAAAAAAAAGGTTTTAGACAGCAAGCAGGTGACTTGGAGTTGGTCTCCCTTATGACTCTGTTTTTGTGTTCATTCACCCCTGTTGAATAAATGAAAAACAAATTTTAAACATGGAGACAGAGTGGCACAAAAAGCAGGAAAAGAGGTGATTTCCCCAAGAAAATAATAGAATAAAGAAGGGAGGGCAAAGTACCTTCTACTTGGCCTATCCAGGGTTTGATCTCCAGCATCACATATGGCCTCCTGAGCACTGTCAGGACTGATCCCTGAGTGAACCTGAACAAAACAAAGATGTGTGGGGAGAGGCTCTGTCTGAGCCCTACTTATCCTCCAAAGGTAAGTCTCAGTGAGAGTAATGTGTCCTGTTTTGTTTGCTCTCAGAGCAATCATGTGAAACTTAAATTCCTAGCAACACTGTATTGTTCTCTCTCTCTCTCTCTCTCTCTCTCTCTCTCTCTCTCTCTCTCACACACACACACACACACACACACATATGAGAAAACCGGCCTCCTTTCCTCCCCATCCCCCTTCTCTGTGTCTCTATCCCCGCCTCCCTCCCCTGTCCAAATTTTCCAGCCAGCAGCTGGAGCTGACTTCCGCAATCCTGACAGAATAAATCTAGTGCCTTGTCATCCTGCCCACAGTATCCACACTTGCCCGCAGGAACAAGCCTTGAAAACAGAAAGCAATCAGGTAACGTTTTCTGCTTCCTGGGTTTAGCTTTGCTTTCCTGCAGTTCTCTGCCGTCTCTGGAAATGTAGTGGCTTGGGGAAATCAAAAGGATCCTCACAGGCTGTGACTGAGGGCAGTGATTCCTGTCTGTCACTTCCTGCCCTGGGAGTTTAGGGAAAGCAATGGTTTGTCTGTATAGATGATTGTTAATGAGAGCAGAGGGTATGGAAAATCCTTTTCTTCTCCCTCAGTGTTCACTCTATAGAGATTTTTTTGTTCTGCCCAAAGGTGTCCAAAGAGTTAATCAGAAGGGAGGTGGCATGGCGGCGGGACTCCAAGGCACTGCAGAGCCTTAATACTGAATGTCCTCATAGACATTCTGCCAGTTTGTGAAGATTACACACCAAAAATATAAAAAAAAAATGTGAGGCTTGCCCCAGAGCAGCTTCTTAAAATGGAGGCCCCTAAGCTACTTGTAAGAAGGTAAACTAGAATAAACTTTTGGAAAGCTGAGTTTTATGAGAATAGAACTTGGCTTTTTTTTTTTAACATTCTAACTTCATCTGAGGCTTTTCTGTGAGGCACAGACAGATTTTTCTTTTTCCCCTTGTCATAAATAAAGGAAAACAACTGGCCGGCACCAGCTGGCCAAGATTAGGGTTTCCTTCCTGCTGGGGAGTAAGAAAAAGAAATGCATTAAAACCATGGAGTCAGGGCCGGAGCGATAGTCCAGCGGGTAGGGCCTTTGCCTTGCACGCGGCCGGCCTGTGCCGGCCCGGTTCGATCCCGGCATCCCATATGGTCCCCCCGAGCACCGCCAGGAGTAATTCCTGAGTGCAGAGCCAGGAGTAACCCCTGAGCATTGCCGGTGTGACCCAAAAAAGAAAAAAGAAAGAAAAAAAAAAAACCACGGCGTCAGGGAAGGACCTCTTCCAGGAGAGGAAATGCTGCCAACTTTTCCATTTCCCACTCCCAGCAAGAGCTGACAAAGTAGAATACAGGCATCAGGAAAGGAACTAGCAATGTGTAAAACTTACTTCCAAAGTGCCTTTTGTGTATATTTTTCAACATGTAACTCTGAACCTTGGGATATTGGAGACAGGTACTGAGACATGTGTGTGTGTGTATCGCATCTGGACTTGTGTTATCATGGGAATGTTCTTAACTTCCCCAGAGTGAATGTGTGTTGTGTGCATTTTGCAGCAGACGGGAATATATTAGGTTGCAAAAATTTATTAGCTTCTCAAAGGAGTCTTTGGCTCCCAAATGCTAAAAATTGCCATTTGCTGATATGATTCTTGCTAATTCCTCATTGCCCCCTTGGCAATTTCCTGATTGTACCCTTCTCCAGTTCTCCAGGATGTGGACGCTCAAGGCTCTAACACTACTACCCATGCTGAGCTTGGCCCTATCCTCAGAGGAGAGTCTGGACACGCAGTGGGAGCTATGGAAGAAGACCTATGGGAAGCAGTATAACAGCAAGGTGTTGGGGAGCACCCATGGGGAGCGGTGTAACAACAAGGTGTTGGGGAGCACCCACAGGAAGCAGTATAACGTGTTGGGGAGCACCCACAGGAAGCTGTATAACAGCAAGGTGTTGGAGAGCACCCATGGGGAGCAGTATAACAGCGAGGTGTTGGGGAGCACCCATAGGGGAGCAGTGTAACAGCGAGGTGTTGGGGAGCATCCACAGGAAGCAGCATAACAGGTGTTGGGGAGCACCCACAGGGAGCAGTATAACAGCAAGGTGTTGGAGAGCACCCATGGGGAGTAGTGTAACAGCGAGGTGTTGGGGGAGCACCCATAGGGAGCAGTGTAACAGCAAGGTGTTGGGGGAGCACCCATAGGGAGCAGTGTAACAGCGAGGTGTTGGGGGAGCACCCACAGGGAGCAGTGTAACGTGTTGGGGAGCATCCACAGGAAGCAGCATAACAGGTGTTGGGGAGCACCCACAGGGAGCAGTATAACAGCAAGGTGTTGGAGAGCACCCATGGGGAGCAATGTAACAGCGAGGTGTTGGGGAGCAGCAGGGAGGCCTAAGGCCTGACCCCAGCCTTGCATCAAGTCTCCTGTATCTGAGTGACTCACCTACGTTCCTGTCTCTGTTCCCATACTCTACCCCTCGTTTTCATTTTCTCTCTGAACTCTTCATCAAGACCTATCCTTTTCTTGTGTAGTCGGTATAAGTTCTTATATAGAAAACTCAGATAAATGTTATTTAGCCACAGTTTTCTACATATTACTCTAGAATGTTGCACACTGCTATTTATATTTGTTTCCATATTTACTCATTTTTCATTTTTGGGCCACACCTGGTGGTACTCAGGGCTTACTCCTGGCTCTATGCTCAGAGATCACTCCTGGTAGGGCTGGGGACCATGGGGTACTGGGGATTGAACCTGGGTCAGCCAGTGTGCAAGGCGAATAAATACCCTATCCTCTGTGCTATCACTCCGGCCTGGTTCCTTATTTATTTTTACTTTTAATAATCCCTAGACTTATTCCCCCACTAAACTGTCAACTCAAAGGCTCATCTTCTCTCCGAAAACCATGGAATTTCCTAAATAATGTTGCAGGTGGATACAGTCGACATTCATACTGCCTGTGCTCTTTAGGTGGATGAAATTGCTCGACGCTTAATTTGGGAAAGAAACCTGAAGCATATTTCCAGCCATAATCTGGAGGCATCTCTTGGGTGTCCACACCTATGAACTGGCTATGAACCACCTGGGGATATGGTGAGTTGAATCTCAACTGACCCACTGGCGTGATGCTCATAGTTATCTGTCCACGCCTCACCTCTTTCTTCATCCCAGACCAGTGAAGAGGTGGTTCAGAAGATGACCGGACTCAGAGTCCCCAGCTTGCGTTCCCAGAACAATGACACCCTCTATGTGCCTGACTGGGAAGGCAGAACCCCTGACTCCATCGACTACCGGAAGAAGGGCTACGTCACTCCGTCAAGAACCAGGTACTTTCCTCCATCTTCACTGGGAGCTGCATGGCCTCTTCCCTGCTTCTGCTGCTTTGTTCTTCAGGCTAAAGGCAACAGGAGGAAGGCCCAGGAACTAAGGCAGCCACTTTTGGCCATTGACTCATGGCCTATTTTGGAGCATTCCCTTTTGTTTTTCTATAACAAGTGTTATTACCATGCTTGTTAGCATTTTTGTAACCATATACAAATATTTATGCAAAATAGCCTTTCAAAAAGGGTTTTACCATCATATATTCTGTTTTAAAAGGTTTTTGGGAGATGGGGCTTGCTTACTCCTGGCTCTGTGCTCAGCGATCATTCCTGTCAGTGCTGGGGGAACTTAGATAACCAAACTCAGATTATAACTTAACTTTTGTACTGTCGCCTCAGCCCAGATCCTACACTCTTGCCAGCATGAGAATCCCAAATGTTCCCACATTTTAATGTATCAGCAGTAAACAGTCAGGAGCCAGAGTGATAGCAAAGCGGGGAGGGTGCTTGCCTTGCACATGGCCAACTTGGGTTTGATCCTCAGCATCCCATATGGTCCCCTGTGCACTGCTAGGAGCAATTTCTGAGTGCAGAACCAGGAGAAAACCCTGAGCATCCTGGGTATTGCCCTAACCTCACTCCCCATCCCATCAAAAACACCTCAGTGAACATCTCAGTGAACGCCTTTGCCCTGCCTAGATCCTGCCAAATATATTGCTTAGCACCAGGTACTAGAGATTCACCTTGACTAAGACAAAATCTCTATCTGCAAGAAATTGTTGATCCTAAAACATAGAGCAGAGACCCTTGGGCTAGCTCAGGATAGAAGGCTTTGCTGCCTTCCAAAGGCAAGACCAGTGAGGCAGGAGCTTGATCTTAACTGTAACCCAGATGCTTATGTCCCATCCCAGAGCTTCTGCTGTTGGGTGTCTCTGCACCCCACAATCAAGGGTGTGTGAGCTGAAACTAGAGGGAGCAGTCCTGGGGGATCAGGGGGCGAAAGGGTGCAAATGCCACAGTGAGGTAGGGGACCCACTGGCCAACACTGCAACCAGCCGTGTGTGTGGCCTAGGGTCATCAGGAGCCAGGATGGGGAAGGGAGGGGAAATGCAAGAAAATAGACCAGGAAAGAAATATCTGCATCCTTGGTGAGTAAACACTGAAAATAATAGCTAGAGAGTTCGGGGATTATGATGTGTCAGAATTTTATGTCCTTTCAGTGTTTTTGAACTGCTGGTCTGCAGTACTGGGCTACAGGATTATTAAAAGGCCAAAAGGGGCCAGAGAGAGCAGGTAGGGCACTTGCCTTGCAGATGGCTGACCCTAGTTCCAGCCCCATTATCCCATATGGTCTCTCCATCCCTACCAGAAGTGATTCCTGAGTGCAGAGCCTGGAGTGTGGCTAAAAAAAAAAACCAAAAAACTGAAAAAATCAAGGCTGAAACGTCTGCTCTGGAACCAGAGTGACAGTATAGCGGGGAGGGCATTTATTTTGCAAGCAGCTAACCAGGTGATCAGTGGCATCCCATGTGGTCCCCTGAGCATGCCAAGAGTAATTCCTGAGTGCAAAACCAGGGGTTCTGAAGTGATTTTTGTATCAGCCAGTGTGTTTACAATGTTTAGGAGAAAAAAAGTCTCCTCTGACTATGAAGAAAACAACTTTATCCAAGGACCTGATTTTGTGATATAACTGTTGAAAATTCTAGCTTTCAGGGCTGGAGAGGCTAGTAACAGTGGGTAGGACCCTTGCCTTGCACGTGGTCTACCTGGGCTTGATCCCCAGCATCCCATATGGTCCCTGAGCCCTGCCTGCAGTGTTCTAATATGCAGAGCCCGGAGTAACTCCTGAGCACTGTTGGTTGTGAGCCACTCCTAAAAAATATTTGAAAATAAAATCACACTTCAAGAACTTAGTGAGGACTTAAGTGAGAACATACTATCCTCTGCTTTACTGCAGCTAACGGGGATTATATTAAAAGTAGCCATAGGACTGTACCATGCTAGCAGGTGCAGTAGATGGGAAAGTGAGACGTATGCTGGCATGTAATGAGCACTTGGAATCCAGCCAGCTGGGAGCGGTAAGACAGAACCTCAGATGTGATTGGCAGTAACAGGTAGTTTCTCTGTCATGTCTCTCAGGGCCAGTGTGGTTCCTGCTGGGCTTTCAGCTCTGTAGGTGCCCTTGAAGGCCAACTCAAGAAGAAAACAGGCAAACTCTTAAACCTGAGTCCCCAGAACCTGGTGGACTGTGTTTCCGAGAATGTCGGCTGTGGTGGGGGGCTACATGACCAACGCCTTCCAGTACGTGCAGGAGAACCGGGGCATCGACTCTGAAGACGCCTACCCATATGTGGGGCAGGTAAGCCTCCCCTGTGCCTCCACCCCTTCCAGACAAGACCCTGATCCAGAAATCTTGATTTCTGATGCCCTAAGATGCTTGTGGTGATTTCATTTCCCACGAAGGCCATGGAGAGTCCCATAGTCTGGAAGAATCTGAAGAGGCATCTGAGCCCTTACCCTGTCTCTGCCCCTCGAAAGGCAGCTGAGGAAACGATCCCTGTGATGGGTCTCCGACCAGGGGTCTGGAATCCCTGCACACAACCCCACTCTGGTGACACAGCCCCAGACGCACCCCCCCATACCTTAGAGTCATCTGCCTTTTGCTTTGTATCATTTTAGGGTGAGTTTGAGAACATTTGGGAAATTCTGTAAGTTAGTATGTACTGGGGTGGGAGCAATAGTACAGCAGGTAGAGTGTTTACTTTGCACATGACCAACCCGGGTTCTATCCCCAGCACCCCATATGGTCCCCAAGCACCGCCAGGAGTAATTCCTGAGTGCAGAGCCAGGAATGACCCAAAAAGAAAAAAAACAAAGTATGTACCATGTATAAAATGAGAAAAACAAGTTACTTCCTATTCAGTTGTAATTTTGATCAATGAATTTCCTTGCCTTTCGAGACTCTTCGATAATGAAGGGATTCTCTGAGGTTGATAGGTAATAGAGCAGGAGGCCTTTCAGGAGCAGGAAGAACAAGTGTGAGCAATAACAGTAAGGGCCGCTCTGCACTAGTGGGTTTCCTCATTGGTCCTCATCCTGCAGTTTGATTCCCCACTCTGTAGCTAAGGGAGTTGACATTTACTCAGATCCCCATCGTGTAGTCAGGATTTCTCTACCATACCCCTGTATCTGTCTGCTGCAAAGGTTCCTGGGCATGCCTCATCCGTATGCTCCCAAGCTCTTCCCAGAGCATGCCTTACAACAGAATTGTACATGTATGTTCAACTTTGCCAGAATTTGCAAAAATGTGAGCCTGGGAATGGTGGCTCAGTGGTAGAGCACATAGCGTTATATTGTGAGGTCATGACTTCAGTCCCTGAGACTGCTCACCCCTCCCCCAGAAAAAAAATTTGGACAAAACGATAGTCCTTACGTAAAAACTGTCACTCACTCCCATCTCCGTGGCGGTTGGCCAGGCCGTCTGTATTTCCTCTTCACAGATTGTTCATGTCTTTTGCCAACTTGTGACTGAGTTGTTTTTCTCTTGCTGATTTTCAGGAATTTGGGCAAATTCTCTGCTTGCGAGGTGAATGGTTTTGGGTTTGTAAGTTGTTTGAGAAAAAGTTAATCAGCTCTCTTAAAAAAAAAAAAAAAGATATTTAGGGGCCAGAGCAATAGTCCAGTGAGTAGGGCATTTGCCTTGCACTCCGCCGACCCGGGTTCAATCCCCGGCATCCCATATCGTCCCCTGAGCACCGCTAGGGAGTAATTCCTGAGTGCAGAGCCAGGAGTAACTCCTGAGCATTGCCGGGTGTGACCCAAAAAAGCAAAAAAAAAAAAAAAAAATTGAATACTAATACTATATCTGCTATAGGATGATATTTATCTTTTACTCCCTTGATGATATGTTTCAATCCAGCAAAGTTCCCAATGTAGGAAAATAAGTTTGTTTTCTTTGCAGTTTGTGACTTTTAAAATGCAATAGCAAAGAGTTCTAGTCAGGGCTGGAGCAACAGCACAGCAGGAAGGGTGTTTGCCTTGCCTGCAGCTGACCTGGGTTCAATCCCCAACATCCTGTATTGCCCCATGAGCACTGCCAGGAACAATTCCTCAGTGCAGAGCCTGGTATGACCCAAAGGGGTAGGGGAAGTTCTATTAATTTGAGCTTAGTTATCAGTCAGCACAAATATTGACGCAGAAACTGCTGCTGCCAGACTCCCACCAGTGGGACTGACCAAAACAACCCAGGCCACTGGAATACTCAGCAGCACTCTGGCAACTTGCCTCAACACTTCTTGTCCACACCCAGACAGTACTGGATTCTGTACATTTTTTAAAAATTTTTTTGGGGGCAGTTGGGTCACACCCAGCAATGCTCAGGGGTTACCCCTGGCTCTGTACTCAGGAATTACTCCTGATGGTGCTCAGGGGACCACATGGGATGCCGGGGATCAAACCCAAGTTGGCTGCATACAAGACAGACACCCTACCCACTGTGCTATCGCTCTGGCCCTGAATTCTGTACATTGCATCTCACTATTACCCCATGTTATGGCTTTTTTTATTTTTTAGCTATGAAAAAAAGACATTGAAGAGTGTACCTAGGAAAAAAAATCTTGATTTGTGAGGTTCTCAGAACCACTGGGTTCCAGGACCACATGTGAACTCTGGGCGTGCTGCTTGTAAGAGAGAGCCCTGAAACAACTCCTCCTCCAAGACTTGTGGTCACACTCTCCCAGTCCTGTTTCCCCCTTATCTCTTCCAGGGCCGAAAGTTGTATGTACAACCCAACAGGCAAGGCGGCTAAATGCAGGGGGGGTATCGCGAGATCCCTGAGGGGAACGAGAAAGCCCTGAAGAGGGCAGTGGCCCGAATAGGGACCCATTTCAGTTGCTATTGATGCAAGTCTGACTTCATTCCAGTTCTACAGCAAAGGTGAGGGGCCAAGAGGTGTGGAGAGCCCTGAGCATGAGCAGTGCTCTTCGTTCTCAAAATCGGAGAAGCTAGCAGCTGCCTCGGCATAGACAAAATATCCTGGCAGGAACAGAACTCTACAGGAGTCTCCTAGACCAGGCAACCCTGCAGGGCAATACTACAGGTGGCTGCTAGGCCAGGGAACCCCACAGGGCAACCCTGGGATTTCAGAAGCTTCACTGTGGGGCTTTCTCTCATAGGCGTGTACTATGATGAAAACTGCAATAGTGACAATCTGAACCATGCAGTGCTGGCAGTCGGCTCACGGGATCCAGAAGGGGGATCAAGCACTGGATCATTAAAAACAGGTATCGATGGGGACATGACTTTTGTCCAGTCACATTCGCTCAGCTCACCTTCAGCTTCAGGATATTCTCCCCCCCTCCTCTTTCCCTCCCTCCCTCTCTCTCCCTCTCCTTGTCTCCCTCCCTCTCCCTCTCTCTTTCCTGACTCCCTCTTCCTCTCTCTTCTTCTCCCTCTCTCTCTCCCTCCCTCTCCCTCCCCTCTATCCTTACCCTCTCTCTCCCTACCTCTCTCTCCCTCCCCTCTCTCCTTATCTCTTCCTTTCTCTCCTTTCCTTTCTCCCTCCTCCTCTCTCAAGTACCTCTCTCTTTACCTCTCTCTCTTCCCCCTCTCTCTCCTTACCTCTCTCTCCTTCCCTCTCTCCCTCCCCCTCTCTCCCTACCTCTCTTTCTCTCTACCTCTCTCTCTACCTCTCCCTGTCTCTCTCCCTCTCCCTCTCTCTCTTCCTCTGTCTCCCTCTTTCTCCCTCCCTCTCTCCTTACCTCTTTCTCCCTACCTCTCTCCACCCACTCTCCCTTTCCCTCCTTCCCTCTCTCCCTACCTCTTTCCCTACTTCTTTCCCCCTTTCCCTCTCCCTCTTCCTCCCTCTCTCCATACCTCTCTTCCTTCTCTTTCCCTCTGCCTCCCTCTCTCCCTTTCCCTCCCTCTTCTCTCAGCTACTGTCACTCTCTCTCCCTTTCTCCCTCTCTCTCCTTCTCTCTCCTTCCCTCTCTCTGTGATGTCAGGACAGTGTAACTAACAGGCCTTTCAATTCTGCCTTCCTACCAGAGGCTACAATCTCTGGTTGACATATGGCGGCAGTACTCAAGCTCTGCCCTGTATTCCTGGACTTCCCAGGGCAGTCAGGCGCACAGTGCACAGTCTGTCCTTAGAGGTCTGCAGCCCGCTGAGACAAACAGACTTGATGACCCAGCCAGCAGCTCCTTGAGCTATGGACCTTCTTTGTCTAATAGTGTCTTGAGTTATGGACCGTCTTTCTCTAACAGTGTCTTCAAGTAAGGAAGCCGTGTTCAT
>JAJIBD010012562.1:0-47469 GCA_021461705.1 Cryptotis parvus | reverse complement strand
TTTGGATCCTTTTATTAAATTTTTATTCTTCACTACCATCCCCTGAATTTTACCTTAGGTTAACTGATTGGAAGAGATTCTTAATTCAACTGATTGCTATTCTTGGAATATTGATCTCAACAGAGACTGATTCATGATTGGGTTCTCACAGTATGTGGAGTTGAGCCAGAGGAAATAACTCAAAGGACTAGAGCTCGTGTTTTGAAGGATGAAATCAGGGTTCAATTCCTGGTACGAATGTTTCCCCCTACCATAATGGGGGACCAGGCTCCTCCTCCCCAGCACACACTGCTATTTGTGGTACCAAATCAGAGCAAAACAAAGCAAAAAATGAACAAAAAACAACCAAAGAAATTAATAAATACAATTTTGAGGTTTGTGCATGTTTTAACAAAAATGGACCCTTATGTTTATTTTTATTCAAATATTTATTATTTCATTTTATTATTTGGGGATAACCAGCAGTGATCAGGGGAGTAATGAAATACCAGAGATTATATCTAGGGCTTAATACACGCATGGAATGTATTCATTTATAAAAGTATTTTGAAGATAGTTTTTATTTTTAAAATGACACTAACGTATTGGCATTAAGTTTTCTATATTTCCTTTATGTTGACTGTCTTTTTGCTTTTTTTTTCCCTTTTTGGGTCACACCCAGCGATGCACAGGGGTTACTCCTGGCTCTGCACTCAGGAATTACTCCTGGCAGTGCTCGGGGGACCATATGGGATGCCGGGGATCGAACCCGGCCGGCATGGGCCGGCCGCGTGTAAGGCAAACACCCTACCCGCTGGGCCATCGCTCCGGGCCCCATGTTGACTGTCTTGTAGTAATAATAATAATTAATTTTGTGTCAGACTTTCAAGTATTGTATACCCCATTTCTATATACAGCTAGTTATTAAATTAGAAATATAAAACTGAAACATTAGGTGAATTTCAACTCTAATCTTCCAGTAGAAATATGTCTACTATTTCAGTATCGACTGTACTTGGATGCTTAATTTCTATAAATAAGACATACTTTCCTTCAAGTTTCAGATGTTGTTCTATCATAAAATTTTCTCATCTTCTCTTCCCCTAGTCTTTTGTCTCATATTTTTTTGCAAGGCAAGACAATTTTCAGGAGAGAAATGGAGTTTGTGCTTTGAGGAAAGCACCAACTGTGCTTGGAAATAGGTGCTGGTCTAGGAGAGCAATTCTCTGTCATCTAAATGCTGTCCATCAATATTTTGGATAAGTACAGGACTCTGTGTCTCTGAATGAGGTGTTGGGGATAGAACCAGTTAAAACTTTGTTGTTAAGTAGTCTGTTCAGTCACTATCCTATATAGTTAAGTCTGGATTTGTCCCACATAATAGATCCAACTCCCTTAAAAATTCTTGTCAATTCCTTCTGTAGTCTAGTTTGAGGCTCACTTGTAATCACAGATTGTGTGTGAGTTGTCAATGAGTCAACTTTGTTTGTGTCAACAGTGTGTTTGTGAGTGTTCAGTATTTTTTAATGAGAAGTTGAGGAGGTTATGCTGGGAACTGCTTGCCATCTATCATTTTCAACTTGTGTAATGTATGTTTACTCCTGAAGATGCCTGTTTATATTTAACATACGTTGGTCTCATTTGGTAGGTGAGGTTTGGTCAAAACATGATGGTTGCATTTCAAAATCTTGTACTCTGACCTTTTGAAAAGAATCCTGCATGCTGAGTCATTCAGTAAGGGCATGCTGAAATTGCTTAGTTACAAGAAGGTTAAATACAGGTTCTTTTAGAAGATAGGAACAAAGAGTAAAAAAACAAAGCAAAAAGAAGTGGGTCCAGAGTCTCTTTTGAAACTTCCTACAACTGTGAAGTCATCTTGGAATCCATTGCTTTCTATCCTTCTACCTCCTTTAACACAAATTGGAGAAGGAAAAATACTGTGAAAATGTCACTTCACTATCTCCAGTATTGAGCACAGGACCCAAGATGCAGTAAGTTCTCAAAAATACAAAATATATATCAAATGTATGAATAAAGGTTCCTACTGTCCCAAACCACTTCCATGCTGCACCCAAACATCAGTCCCACCTCCAAAAAAAATAGCAGTGCTTAGTCGAAACTAGTTCTTCGAAAAATTATAATCAGGTGGGTGAGTCATTGAGTCAGAGCTGACCATAGTCTGCATCAAAGAAAGGCCTTTTCCCCCTTTTAAAAAATTATAACACTGTGAGATTTACAATTACAAAGATATTAATATTTGGGTTTCAGTCATATAGTTTTCCAGCACCCATACCTCCACCAGTGCCCATTTACCACCACCAATGACCCCTGACTTCTCTGTCCCCCAGTCTGCTTCTATTTAGACACTCCTCCTCTTCTCTCTCTCTCTGTCTCTGTTTCTCTCTTTCTCTCTCTCTCTCTCTCCGTTCTTTTTACACATTGTGGTTTGCAATACATACATTTAGAGGTTATCATGTATATCCTTTTGCCTACTTTTAATACTCAATTCTAAGCTGGTATTATCATTTACAATAATTATTAGTACACCGTTCCTTTCTCTGTATTGCCTAACCTTTGACTCCCACACATTTGAAGTAGGTTCTACCCACTGACAAGACCTCCCGATCCATGTTTTGTCTGGCCTTGGACATTGGTATCATCACTTGATCACTTGACATCCGATTTTTTCATCGACTTGCTCGAGCAGGCACCAGTAACATTTCCATTTGACCCTATCAAGTGCCATTGTAGCCCAATGGCATCTGCTTGCTTCAGGAATTCGAAGAGTCTCAAACTGTTTGTTCAGGGTCTGATGAAGCCTAACCAGCTTGTAGGTGGGTGGACATATGCTCTTTTGACATCCCATGGGATCCAGTGGTCATCTCCAAATCGCATTACATGTCCAGCCCATCTGATTTTCTATGCCTTGGCAAAGGAGACAGTGTCCTTGACTCTGGAACAGCGAAAAGAGGTTGGAACTCCGGGTTCCTTCTCTCACTTGAGTGAGGTGTGATATTCCAAGCATAGCTCTTTCAATTCCTCTTTGGGAAACCCGAATAGCATTTTCATCCTGCTTTTGTAGGGCCCAGGTCTCTGAGGAGTATGTTAATGCAGGGAGAACAGTGGAGTAGAAGAGATGTGCCTGGAGCCAAAGGTTCTTTGTCTTTTTTGCTATTTCTTTAATGCTTTTAAAGGCATTTCATGCCACTCTCTTCCTCCTGCACAGCTCAGGTTTTAGCTTGGTTACCATGTGGATATGGTTAATTGTGCTGAATTTTTTTCAGAAGCCAGCTTGCTCGCAATCTTAGTTGCCCTTTATCTAATGTTCTAACAATCCTGTTCAGGATGACTTGAGTGAACAGCTTGTAGATGACAGACAGCAGGCAGACGGGGTGATAGTCACCAATGTCATGGATGTCTCCCTTCTTGAACAGTAGAACTGTCCTGCTGGTTTTCCATTGGGAGGGCACCTTGCATTCAGACAGGTAGCATGTTAAGAACCAAGTCAGTGTATTGATGAGTACTGAAGGCAGATTCTTCAGTTGTTCGGGTTTGACTTTGTTTGGGTCTGGTGCTGTTCCCTTCTTTGTCGACGAAATAGCATGTCAGATTTCAGAAGGGAGAATGTTGGGAACGACATATTCATCCTGTGGAATTTGATATGTGGGCAGGTGAACTTGGCTATCAAAGAGATCTGAGTAGAAGTCATGAATAATCTTCTCCATTGCCTTTCTGGAAGGTGTGATAGATCCATTAGGAAATTGAAGGGCAGTCATCTTGGTCTTATAGTTGGCGAAGGACAGGCAGGCATTGCAAAAGCTTTTCCCGACTTCTGCTGCATCTTCCACTATTTCTGCTCTTCTGTCTTTGAGGTCTTCCTTTATTGCTTCTCTGCACTGCTTTTGCAAGCTTGGATGTTAGCATTTGGTTGCCTGAGGCTCGCGCCTTGCCATATTGGCAAATGAGCTTGAGAGTTTTTGAAGACAGGCGTCCTTTTGTGGCTTTCTCTCTCTCTCTCCGCATTCTTCACACAATCTTTTGAGGTGCTGAACCAGTCGGTTGTATTCTTCATCAATGTCATCAATGATGGTATCGGTCCCATGTTGCTGCAATGGTGCCAAAGAGTTCCCAGTTGGTGGTCGTTCTGGGAGTTCTCTTCTTAAACTTTGCAGTCTTTTCTCCCCGTTGCGTGAAGTAGAATTTTGCACCAAGGAGACGGTGGTCTGATCATGTTTGGAATTTTGGGACAGCAGCAACAACGGTCAGGCAAAACCATTGATTGAAGATGATGTGGTCAATTTCATTGTGATTCAGCCTTCTGGAACTATGAGTTCCCATGAATGGTCTTGGTGGACATGATGAACTCAGAGAGTCTCTCACCCTGTTCGTTCCACTCTAGGCCATGTGCCCGATGTTGTTTCTTTTTTATGTTTCACAAATAAATGCAGTTATTCTATATCTGTCCTTTTTCCTCGGCTAATTTCACTCAGCATGATCCTCTCCATGTCCATCAATTTATAGGCAAATTTCATAACTTTGTTTTTAGAATGGCCATTTTCTGGTATTGAATGAATTTATACCTAAACCATGGACAGAGAAAAACTGAGGAGACAACTGAAGAGAAGGAACATTGATTTGACATTTCACTTGATCACTTAATTACTTGATCACTCGAATCCCGTTATTCATGGATTTGCTCGAGCGGGCGCCAGTAACATTTCCATTGGACCCTATCACGTGCCAATGTAGCCCAATGGCATCTGGTTGATTCAGGAATATGAAGAGCCTCAAACCGTTCCTTCAGGGTCTTGACAAGGAAGTCTGACCATCGTGTAGGTGGGCGGCCACGTGATCTTTGACATCCCGTGGGATCCAGTCAGTAACGGCTCTAGTCCAGTGGTTGTCTCCAAATCGCATTACATGTCCAGCCCATCTGATTTTCGATGCCTTGGCAAATGAGACAGCATCCCTGATTATGAAATAGTGACGGAGGTCAGAACTCCAGATTCCTTCTCTCACTTGAGTGAGGCGTGATATTCCAAGCATAACTCTTTCGATTCCTCTCTGGGAGACCCGAAGAGCATTCTCATCCTGCTTTTGTAGGGCCCAGTCTCTGAGGTGTATGTTAATGCAGGGAGAACAGTGGAGTCAAAGAGCTGTGCCCAGAGTCGGAGGTTCTTTGTCCTTTTAGCTATTTCTTTGATGCTTTTGAAGGCATTCCATGGCGCTCTCTTCCTCATGTGCAGCTCAGGTTTTAGGTCGTTCATCATGTTGATTTCTCGACCTAGGTACACAGAACTGCTGCATTCAGAGATGTTTGTTCCATTGAGAGTGAATTGGGCCTCTGGAACTAGTTCATTTTTCATAAACATGGTTTTCTTTAGATTCAGCTGTAGACCTATCTTTCCACATTCTCGGTCGAAGTCAGCCAGCATTTGTGCCGCTTGGCTAATGTTTAGTGTTATTAGAACGATGTCATCAGCGAAGTGGAGGTGGTGTAGTTGCCTACCATCTATCTTCACTCCTATTCCTTCCCATTCTAATTGTCGCATGATGTTCTCGAGGGTGGTGCTGAAGAGTTTTGGTGAAATGGTATCAATTGAACACATCATCTTCAATCGACGGTTTTGTCTGACCGATGTTGCTGTAGTCCCCAAATTCCAAACAGGATCAGACCACGGTCTCCTTTGTGCCAAATTCTACTTCACACAATGGGGAGAAAAGGCTGCAAAGTTTAAGAAGAGAACTCCCAGAATGACCACCAACTGGGAACTCTTTGGCACCATTGCAGCAACATGGGAAGATACCATCATTGACGACATCAATGAAGAATACAACCGACTGGTTCAGCACCTCCATGATTGTGCTAAGAATGCTGAGAGAGAGAGAAAGACTCAAAAGGACACTTGTCTTCAGAAACTCTTGAGCTCATTCGCCAATGTGGCAAGGCGCGAGCCTCAGGAGACCAAATGCTAACGTCCAAGCTTGCTAAACGGTGCAGAGAAGCGATAAAAGAAGACCTCAAAGACATTTCACTAAAAAGGGAAAGCAAACTAAGTCAAAGCAAAACATAATGCAGTTATTCTATTAAATGTCTATATAGTTAGTTTTAAAAAAGTCCTAAAACATCGCTGAAGACAATCACCTCAGCCACAGGCCTGTGTTTGCACACCTTTTGGATTTCCAGATTTTCAAACAGCGGTTGTCAGAAATGTAAAGCAATTGCAAGCTCTTTCCAAACATTCTCAAATTATGGTCTAATGTCTTAAATCATAAGAAGTACCTCCAGTCACTAAAGTAAGCGTCTCTATTTGGCTTGATGTATGTTTAGTCTATTTCTCCTTGGCAAAAATATTTTAGCGTAAGTGTCCGAGCATAAGGCTGACAAAATGTTTTCTTTCCTACCCATTTTGTGTGGTCTTGTGTAATAAAAATTATATAAAAAACGTCAGATTTGTTCAGCAGAAAAATATCTCTATAAGCAGTTTCCTTGGCATTGGGAATAATCCATGAAAGGTAGGTGTGTTTTAAGAGAAAAGTAGGAGGACATGTAATTCTAGTACTCTAGATGTTTTGTTAAAACTTTGCCTTATTTCATTTGAAAAAACTGCATATTAATAAGGACGTTTTATTTTTGTGAATAATCTTATTTTTATTTCCTTACCAGTTTGTTTTTGCCATTTCATACACTTATTCATGATCTAATTGACTTTTTCTTGTTCTCAAAACTTTGTACTGGAAATTCTTTATTTTAATAATACTATCCTTATAACATAAAAATATAGGTACATGGGCTGAAGACTTTTAATTCTGAAAGCATGTATTGAATTTTTTTAATGTATATTTGTTATCGTAGTGTTCTAAAGACCTTATAACAAATGACAAGACAAAATATGCTCATGTACAGTGATTATATGTCCTAAGAAATAGAATACTGCAAGTTAGTATAATGGACATTTAAAATTTGCTGTCAAAATATAGAGAAGACTTTATCAGTGAGATAAGTTATATTTAGTGGGTCTTATAGTTTAGGCCTAATGTGGATAATGAGAAATTAGGTTTATGTTAAATAAATGAATGGCAAAGGAGTTTTTCTCAGGAAATCATTATGAGAAGGATGCTTTTTTCTTTTTGGCTTTTTGAGTTACATCCGATGATGCTCAAGGGTTACCCCTTTCTCTGTACTCAGGAATTACTCTTGGCAGTGCTCAGGGGACCATATTGGATGCCAGGGATTGAACCATGTTGACCACATTCAAGGCAATTGCCCTACCCACTGTACTATCATTCTGACCCCTAAGGAAGGAGTTTAACTTGAGAGTGGGCACAGGGCAAAAGTCTGGGTGTGATAAGGTTGACCACGATGGTCCCCTTAGGAGTCTCTTCAGGGCCATTATTATGTTTTAAAAATGAATTATTTGAAAATAGGACGCAAATATTAATATTTATTTAAAAATTGAACAAAAGCAGTCCACAGAAATATGAAGAGAGAGCATAGGCACCAAGGCTGCCTGAAGTGCCACCAAGAAGTGGCAATGCTAGGACTGTAATTGTGGAACTGGACGAAGGTCACCTTCCCACTCTCTCAGCATTGATGCATCATATTCTCTGATGTCAATTTTCTTTTTAAGTGAAGTGACTAGAAGAATAAAACTGGTAGAGGCACTGAAGCAACATTTTGTTAAATGCCTCATACATTTTATTTCAGTCATGATCATTTGGGGTGAAGTTTGGATATACAAATGAAGAGATCTCAGGGAGCTTATTTTTTTTTTTCTTTCTGGGTCACACCCGCAATGCTCAGGGGTTCCTCCTGGCTCTGGACTCAGGAATTACTCCTGGCGGTGCTCAGGGGACCATATGGGATGCTGGGGATCGAACCCGGGTTGGCTGTGCAAGGCAAATGCTCCACCCGCTTTGCTATCACTCCGGCCCCCCATCTCAGGGAGTGGAAACCCAGGCTTTGGCATATGTAAAAAGACAAGAAGCAGGCATGAATATGAATCACAAGTCTAGGAGTAAAAACTGATAAAATGAGAAACTACAACCACAGTTATCCTCTGGTCCGATCCTCATGACGTGTGGGCTTTATCTCAAAATCTGGTATACCACAAACATGTGGGAGTCATGGGCTAGGTAAGACAGAGTAGGGACTAGTGTGCTGATAATCATTGAAAATGATGATACCATCTGAGAACTGAGCTTTGAATATAAACAAAAAGATACACGTGATAACCTCATGTGTTACAATCGACAAATGTAAGAAAGGGAAGCGAGGAGAGAGAGAGATAGAGTGAGAGAGCGAAGAGAGAGAGAAGAGAGAAAGGAGATAAAGTGGCAGGATGGGGATGGCTGAGGGAAGTGGGGACATTGGTGGTGGGAATAGGCACGGGTGGAGGAATGGGTGCTGGAACACTGTATGACTGAAACTCAAACATGAATATCTTGTAATTGTATATTTCATGGTGGTGTAATAAAATATTTTTTAAAAAATAAAATATTGCCTCAGGAAAAATAAGATGAAAAACTATAATAATTTTATAAGTTTTTAGAAAATGTTTATTTTATTTTCCCATAATACCTTATATACACAATATGGTTACAATATTCATGGCGATTTGTTACAGACATTTCATATACCATCACCAATCCCACCACCGACACACCTTCCACCTACCATTATCTCCAAGTTTCCCATCCACTCGTTAAGCCTGTCCCCATAGCAGCTCCTCAATGATTTATATTATACTGCTTGTTATAATTTGCTATAAGAATTATCAAAAAATGTTCCCTGAGGAGAAAGCTGGTCAAGGCTGTGATCTCACCATGGAGTTATTAAGCCCTTGTATAGGAATTTATTAAGAATTTAGATAGCTTCTATGTTATCTGCAACATCTTTTGTGTTGATATTTTATTAGCTGAGATTGGATGTCTTCTACATTACTTCCCATTCAATCTGGTGTGCTCTCCCTGGCTTATCAGTGTTGTGGTAACTGCATGCTCCAGGAATCTGAAATTTTCAATGAAGTGCTATAGCTGGAGTTGAGTTTTTAACTGGGTGGCTTTTTGGGGTGTGTGTGTGTGTGTGACTGACAAGCTTCTGGAAGTGCAGGGAGATGGGGGGGAGGTAGATTATAGAAGTTCTTTAACAGTAGATCAAAGATAGCTTTGGAGAATTCCCTCAGTTAGTAACAGGCAGCAAGAGGGAGTGTGGTTTAGGAAGTAAAATGTAGAAGTAAGTGGTGGGATATTGGGGCCAGAAATCAATGTCAGACAAGCAGGGTGTCAGGAAAAAAGCAGTGTAATTTAACCTTATTTTTATGGAGAGGAGGAGCACACATAGGCTGAAGGACAGGAACAGAAGAAGTAAGCTTGGATTTCATGATATTGGGAGTTGCCGTGAAGAGGGTTTAAAAAATGAGTTCATGACTTTATGTTGGTAGTCTAAGAAATTTGGCAGGGAAAAAAGACAGAAGTATAGCTACAATTAGAAAAACAGAGAGATGTTTCAGAATGGGTCAATATGTGAAATATGGAACCTGGAGAGGTTTAGTCAGGGGAAAAGGAATTTTTGAAGGTAGCTGGGGAGGAATACAGTGAGTGTGAACTGCAGAAGAATGGGGGTTGGGGAGACAGACGGTGAGTTTTCTTGGAAGGAATGAGTTGTTTTTCCCCTAAGACATAAGGTCAGAGAACTTAAGGGTAATGGTTTCTTTGATTGTTGAAAAATAACTTGTCACTTGTCTTCCCGTTGATCATTGATTTGCTCGAGTGGGCACTCAGTAACATCTCCATACTTCTTGTCACATGCTTGTGTAGCCCAAGGGCATCTGCTAGCTCCAGGAGCATAAAAAGCCTCAAACCATTCCATCAGGTCATGTTGAAAAAATATTGTGAGGAATTTGCTGGCAGGAATAGAATGGAGGAGTGAGGGGAACAGAAGTTTTTATACAGTGAGGCCTCATATATCAGCCCCACATTTAATTTATGTGATTATTCCCAAATCAACTTTGAATAAAAAAGTAACAAGTGCTCTCCATGTCATATGGACAGAATTATCAAATCTGGTCTTTGTAAAAATGATTTATTTTTAGGGTTTTTTCCCCTTTGGCCATAAAGTGAAAAAATTAAGTGCATCTTGCATGGCTGGACACTGTGATAGTCACCCCGCTCCGCCTTCTGCTTGGAAGGGTGCTCTCTCCAGCTGCTGGGAATGCCGCCACACAGCACTCTGGAGCTGTCATTCCACTTTGGAAATTATCTTGGCCCAAGAAACAGGTTTCACCCAAGGTCATGTCCCTTTCTTGATGACCCGCTTCCAGCGACTGATCAATCAGCCTCTAAAAACCTGAACGCATCTTTGAAATGGAGAACAATCTGCAGGTCCATCCACACTCTGACTTCCGATAGGCTTGGCTGAGCTTTTCACTAGGGTGTACCATGGCTTTTGCTTTCTGCCTCTTCTATTAGTAACAGGTGCCCAAGAAGACCTCTTAAATATCCTTCGTGCTACTCTCTCTCAGGGTGCCCCATAGGGAATAGTTCTGCAACAGTTGATTTCTTCCCCCTCTGCTGTAAATGCTGCTTCATGGCAATGCTTGATAATCTCTGTCAGTATTGACTTCCGCTGAAGCAAACTTTTTCTAAGAGTCTTGTTTTCTCCCAGGAACAGATCACAGACTGTGATGAAAGCACTCCCAGGAAGGCCGGCACTCTCAGAACTCCATCTTGTGGATATTCTGATGGGCAGCCCCTGGAGATGGCTCATGGTGATTTAGGCGGAACCTTAGCGGAGATGATATTGCTCTTCAGCTTCCTTTGCGGTGTGATTCTTCTTCATCCCTTTCCTTCGGAGATGAGTCCAAGGTCATTCCTTAACCTAACTCCTACAAATCTAGGTCCTTGGGAGAAAAGTTGGCTTTCTGTGAAATGTAGCCCTTGATATTTTGTTCACCTGCGTATCATTTATTACTACTAATTCTCACTTTCGATGACTGCTGACTGATGACTAAAGAGGTCATCGGAGCCCTAGCCAAACAGGGCATTCAAACCCAACACATCAAGATCCTTCGTGAGCTGTATTATGGATTCACCACCAGGGTCTCACCATTCTACAAGGAAGCGATCATTGATATCAAAAGAGGGGTTTGGCAGGGTGATATCATTTCACCAAAACTCTTCAGTGCCACTCTTGAGAATATGCGACAATTAGAATGGGAAGGAATGGGAGTGAAGATAGATGGTCCACGACTACACCACCTCCGCTTCAGCTGATGACATCGTTCTAATAACACCAAACATTTAGCCAAATGGCACAAATACTGGCTGACTTCGACTGAGAATGTGGAAAGATAGGTCTACAGCTGAATCTCAACAAGACTTTGTTCATAAAAAATGAACGAGTACCAGAGGCCCCATTTACTCTCAATGGAACAAATATCTCTGGATGCAGCAGTTAGGTGGAGAACTCAACATAATGAACGACCTAAAATATGAGCTGCACAGGAGGAAGAGAGCGGCATGGAATGCCTTCAAGAGCATCAAAGAAATAGATAAAAGGACAAAGAACGTCCGGCTCTGGGCACATCTCTTTGACTCCACCATTCTCCCTGCATTAACATACACCTCAGAGATCTGGGCCCTATGAAAGCAGGATGAGAATGCTATTTGAGTCTCCCAAAGGGGAATCGAAAGAGATATGCTTGGAATATCACACCTCACTCAAGTGACAGAAGGAATCTGGAGTTCCAACCTCCGTTGCTGTTCCAGAGTAAAGGACGCTGTCTCATTTGCCAAGGCATCGAAAATCAGATGGGCTGTACATGTAATGCGATTTGGAGACGACCACTGGACTAGAGCCATTACGACCTGGATCTCACGAGTTGTCAAAAGATCACGTGGCCTCCCACCTACAAGGTGGTCAGACTTCTTCAAGACCCTGAATGAGCGGTTTGAGGCTCTTCGTATTCCTGATGCAAGCAGATGCCATTGGGCTACACTGGCACGTGAGAGGGTCTAATGGAAATGTTACTGGTGCCCACTTGAGCAAATCTATGAAGTGATCAAGTGAATTCTCACTTTAGGAAAGTACTCTAATAAAGTTGTGAAGTTTTGTTCGACTTCCCTGGAAAAAAACAGGTGACCATGTTTCATGCCTTCTCCTGGGACTTTTCTCCAGTTTCAAACTTCTGAAGTTCTACTAATCAATGTCGTCTGGTTTAGAATGGGTGGAAAGTTTGCTTTCATTGATTCCTGTGATCGTCTAGCTCCATACCACCCTGAATGCGCCGGATCTTGTCATTGATTCCAGTGATCAAATACCCATTTTGAATTTTATTTGACCTTCCTTTTTATTAAAGCAAATTTCTACATACTTGATATTGCAACAAAATAAGCATTTAACATGTACTTCTTTAACCACAATATTTAGAACGTGATTATTCTTATTTTTTAATGAATGCTGAAGAAGTGGTCCTTGGTCCTACAGTATTGAAAATTTCAATATATTTGCTCACCACAATCCATTTCCTCTTAATTATTAATCTATTTTAAAGGCAGAGCATAAAGATACCATGCTAGAAATTGCATTTTCCTTCTTTCTTTGCAAACTACTGTGGTCTGGGACTAGATTCTCGGAATTTGGAATGTGAACAGAAAAAGTGTGTCCTTTTAGAGAGGAAGTACCTTTTTAGGGATGTGTGCCCAGAGAATATCAGAGAAGTGACCTTGGACCATAATGAAGACTGCAGAGCAACAAGATAGGAGACTGGCTTCCAACCCAGTCTACCACACCAGTCAAGTCCTTACCTGACAAAGACGCATTTATCTCACTACAGTCATTATGATTTGGCATCTTTCTATGACAATAGAAAATCAATTTCTTGGTTAGTTCTTTTGGACTGAGCATATTAACCTGGATCATTTGTGGCCCCAAGATTAAATGTTGGTATATAAGATCACATGACATGTTTTTTCCTAGAACCGACTCGATTCCAAATGCAATAAGAACCAATTTTATGAATTTCTCCAAGATAATTCAATAAAATAATAAGAAAAAAGTATGCAAGTGCCAGAGATATACAGGAATTGAGGTGTTTGCCTTACATGTGGTCAACCTAGTGAGATCCTCAGTAGTGTACATGGTCCCCAAACACTGCTAGGGGTTACTTCTGAACACAGAGTCAGGAACAATGTTTAAGCACAGTTGTGGCTCAAACAGCACCCTGATTCTCTCAACTCCAGTCTAATAAACAGACACATATTAAAGTCACCTGGGTTCCAGTCATATCAACATATATGTTCCCCTGAGAGTCACCAGGATGTGATCCCTGAATCAGCATAGAATCAGGATTAAGTCCTGAGTATTACTAGGCGTGGCCCTCAATTCCACACCCTCCTCCCAAAAAATTAATGTCTAATGCAAAGTATCCCTAGTATGTTAAGGTTGATTTGCCTTAGACAAACCCTAAAATATATATAATGCCCAAATTACATGACTTTACCATGTTCCTCAGACTGTCGCATGGTTATATCTCACACACCCTCTTTGTTGCCCAAACCCTTTTGCCTTTATGATGCTTTGAGGGAATTTTTGGAAAGCCTTTTGCTAGAGTGGTATTTTGCATCAGTGTCAGTAGTGCTCATGATAAATAAAATGACCTTTATCTTAATTATATCAATATTTAATTTTGTTCTGCAGAGTGATAACACTTATTATACTGCTGCTTTGATGTTTAGAAATACTACATTCTAGAAATTATTGGAATAACTTGGATGCTTTTTCTTGTCTTTATTATTCGCCTTTTTTAGAAGATATTCTTATTAGCATTTTCAACAGAGCTTTTATTTATTCCAGCTCAGTAGTTATACATGGCTGAATCTGGCTCAGACCATGGAGGCCAATTTATTGTTTTTGGCTGTCCTTTTCCAACTTTGTTATTCAAACCCTTGGGTGGCTGCATGCTAGTTTATGAGAGTCTGATAGGACTTGAATGCTCCTAAGTACATGAAGTGGAATATTAAAATGCTACTTGGGTTTTACTGAGTGACACACATTTTGCTATAATGCTCAACATTGCAAATGTGGGGGACTTTTCCTTCATTGCCATTAGATTTGTGCCTCATGTCAATGTCCAGAATGTTAAACCTAGAGGCTACTAACAGAACAAAGATTAGATAGAGAGATAGATCTGACATAGAGGGACGTTTTAGGGTGTATTTTGTAGTGTCGAATGTGTCCAAATGAGATGTATAGTTGTTGACTTTTATGAAAGCTCAGTAGAAGACCTTTGTCCTATATCCTGATCAAGTGGGTTTATTTATGAAAGGGATATAGAAAGAATTGGAAAATACCTTAATCCCATACCAGTCATCAGTAAGGAATCCCTTTTCTGTAGCCCAGTAATGACTGAATTTAAAATATAGGGGAAAAAGAGATAATTACCCTCTATTTGTGGATTCAGATCAGCTTCTGAGTGCTTATCTTATGCTAGACAGCACAAGACATATAAAGAATAAAAAACAAGCAAACAAATGAGAGAGATGGCTCATGAAACAAAGAACAGTGCAAAACCACCAGTGATTAGCTGCCAAAATGTGGAAGTTGCTTGGAGTTTGCTGGTCAATTGATCATGCTATACAGCAAAGCCAATTGTAACTGAAGAAAGTACTATAAAAACCCTTGAGGTTTATAAAGAGGACCCATAGCACAATCACAGCTATGTTGCAGCAACTCTGTTACAAAGCTGTCATTGGCAAGAACCATGGAGTGGAGAAATGAGCAATGCCTGCTGTGTCCTGCACAGAGAACCCTGACAGACACAGATTCTGCTCTGGGTTGTGTTTGTTCTGTTCTAAGATGTTTCTTGATGATTCTGCTGGGCTATTTGGTCCACGGTATTAATAATAATTTTCTCTGCTTAACACATTGACAATGGAGTAGCAATTTGTGTTAATTAAGCTACATGTGAGCCATTGTTGGTACATGCTGATGTCAACATATTTAAGTTCCAAAGCAATTTTCTGGGAAGGTGAGCAACTGCAGAAGGCTGAAGGACCCAGTTAACTTGGAGAGACTGGGAAATTAAAGAAAAGGCATTATAGCATGCTTGGGCTAAATCTGGCATGTGTGATTTTTGCTTTGGGATCAACTTTCTGGTAGAGAGGCTTCAGCTGGCCTAGTTTGGGTGACAAGGACAAAAATTGGGTTGGATGGAAGACTTAGCTTGGTAGTTATTCTTAACTATATTCACTGGAGAACGTCTCAAAGGTAAAGATGTACACACTATCTTTTGCCATCATTTAGTCAACGCACAAGATCATTCTGACTTTAAGTGCTAATAGCTACTTAATTATTACCAAATATCTTAAGTATATTGGTAAAATATTATACCTTGTTTTCTTTATCTTCAAAGGCAGCTAATTCAAAGGGATCTGTGAATAAATATACATGGATATTATGCATATTAACTTTTAGAGTCTATTGAATAAAAATGAAAAACACTCAATGAATATTCTTTCATATCTCTTAATCTCTGGAAGATGGAACAATATATGGTATGTGGTATGTCATGAATATATTTAAGTGGGTTTTCCAATGCCTCGATATGTTAATGGATCTCTCTATGCATGGATATGTTAATGAGTTCCCTATTTATGAGTGTGTCATTATCAATGAATATTTACGAGTTCCTTGGGTCTATAATGATAGAGATACAAAGATGTATAATGACATTTGCTCCAAAGGTAAATTGTAAGATGTTAAATAAACATAAGTTAATGTGTACATTAAATGTAAAACACATATGGCGTTGTTTCTAAGAGCTAAATAAGGACTGCTAAGCAACTTGTAACCAATGAAGTTTTCGAATGGTTCTACAATTTTTTAAGAAAATTTACAAAGTTAACTACACATATATTCAGAAAAATTAACACATCTTAAGTAGATGACATTTCAAAGTAAATACCTGATGTAACTAATCTTTGGATAAAGAAATAAATCATTCCAACTGACCAAGAAGCATTCCCATGGAATCAATTAAATAACAACCTTTCCTAAAAAGTAAACAGAGCCTAACTTCTACCACCATGGCCGTGGACAGATGTCATCAGAATCTGACTTTTGTCTAAGGGGAAAGCACTTAATGTGTACTTGTATTTGGTTTCTTTTTGCTTATCTTCAAAAGGTAATAAAATGAGAGATTTATCCTTGCTTTTGAGAGTAGCAGTAGTTTCTGTAACCCATTGTTCAACATTCTGTAGCATGCCTATATTTACTGATTCTATTTTTGGTGGATATTAATGCTGTTTCTGATTTGGGCAGTTTTGGACTATAGCACTATGAGCATTCTTTTACCAGACTTTTGATGTGTGTTAGCATTTCTTATAGGTATAATCACAGGAGTAAAATTGGTTTCTTTTAGCTTATATATAGCTCTGGCTTAGGAGATTGTTCCCAAACCAATTTTTTTCAATGTATAGTGTGTTGTGTTATCTGTACTTAAATGCTCAGTTGCCACATGTTGAAACAATTGAAGCATGACTATTTTTCTTAGTCATACACTTGTGTGTGGGGTGTGGTATTTTTTATTATAATATTAACTGATTTATAGCATGGCTAAAGAACTTAGCAAATATTATATATATTAGTTTATTGTATATTTGTATAGCCCCCTATGTGAAATACTTTTCAGATCTTTTCCTTCTTGGGTTGCTAAATATTTTTTCTTATTAATTAACAGATATTAGGGGCCAGAGCAATAGCACAGTGGGTAGGGCATTTGCCTTGCATGTGGCTGACATGGGCTCAATCTCTGGCATCCCATATGGTCCCTGGAGCACTGCCAGGGTAATTCCTGAGAATTACTCAGGAATTACTGAGAATTCCATGAACCATGAGTAACCCCTGAGCATGCAAGGGTGTGACCCCCCCAAAATTAACAGATATTAAAATACTTTGGTGTGCGTGATCCCTGCGTCTCTGCGGACCCAAACTGCCCCAGGGAAGAGCGGAAACTCCATCAACGGGAACCAAGGCTAACTGCCTTGGTTTCACTTGGAACCTTGGGCGCTGCGCTCCTGGGACCGGCTGAAAATCTCCGCCCCCCCGCCAGGTGTGTGTGCGTGATCCCTGCGTCTCCGCGGACCCAAACTGCCCCAGGGAAGAGCGGAAACTCCATCAACAGGAACCAAGGCTAACTGCCTTGGTTTCACTGCGGAACCTTGGGCGCTGCGCTCCTGGGACCGGCTGAAAATCTCCCCCCCCGCCAGGTGTGTGCGTGATCCCTGCGTCTCCGCGGACCCAAACTGCCCCAGGGAAGAGCGGAAACTCCATCAACAGGAACCAAGGCTAACTGCCTTGGTTTCACTCTGGAACCTTGGGCGCTGCGCTCCTGGGACCGGCTGAAAATCTCCCCCCCCCCCCCGCCAGGTGTGTGCGTGATCCCTGCGTCTCCACGGACCCAAACTGCCCCAGGGAAGAGCGGAAACTCCATCAACGGGAACCAAGGCTAACTGCCTTGGTTTCACTCGGGAACCTTGGGCGCTGCGCTCCTGGGACCGGCTGAAAATCTCCCCCCCCCCCCCCCGCCAGGTGTGTGCGTGATCCCTGCGTCTCCACGGACCCAAACTGCCCCAGGGAAGAGCGGAAACTCCATCAACGGGAACCAAGGCTAACTGCCTTGGTTTCACTGCGGAACCCTTGGGCCCTGCGCTTCCATAATCATCCCAAAACTCAAAACCGCGGGGCGCTTAGCGTCCGCGAACCTTTTACTACCTATCTTGCATGAGGTACCACTGAACCTTGGTTCCTACATCCTTGCTACCCACCCAAACTCCGCAAACAGACCAGACACCTACTAACTGTACTATCCTGTCATCCAAGACCCCACATTTGCAACCTACAATAGTCAAAATGGTAAGGCAACGCAAAGTTCCATCCAGCTCTGTGAGTGAAGTCACTAGTCCAGATGAGCCAAGCAATACCAATGAGTTATATAACCTCTCTGATAAGGAATTTCGGAAAGAAATGTTAAGGAGTCATAAGGAATTCAAAGAAGCAATGGAATGCAAACTCAATAAAATACAAGAGGACATGATAGAAGAAGTGAGGAAAATGCAAATGGAAATGACATATATTAAAAAATGAGGTAAATGAAATGAAAAACACAGTGGAAAGCCAGCATAGCAGAATAATAGCTACTGAAGAAAGAATTAGTGATCTCGAAGACGCGTTCCAAAGATTCTCTACACAACACCAGAAGATAGAAAAAAAGACTCACAATTACCGAACAGACAACAAGAGATAATCGGGATGAAGCCAGAAGAAACAACATACGGATCATTGGGGTCCCAGAAGGGGCAAGAAGAAAACCCTGATGAAGAAGAAACTGTCAAAGCCATCATTGCTGAGAAGTTCCCGGAACTAAAAAAACACTTGCCTCAAGATCCAGGAGGCCCGTAGGATACCTGCTAAAAAGAAACCCCAACAAGAATACTCCAAGACACATCTTAATTAAAATGACAAAAACTATAGATAGAGATAGAATACTGAAAGCAGCAAGATCAAAGAAGGAAATCACATACAAAGGAACATCTCTAAGATTTACAGCAGACTTCTCTGATGAAACACTCCGAGCAAGAAAACAATGGTGGGATATTGTGAAAAGGCTGAATGAACTGCAGGCCTCACCAAGAATTCTTTACCCGGCCAGACTCACATTCAGATATGAAGGAAAGATACACAACTTCATGGATAAGCAACAACTCAGGAACTTCATGGACTCAAAACCAACCTTAAAAAGAAGGACTGAAGGGTCTACTGTAATACGACCAAACCCATAAGCACAACAAGCTCAAACAGAAAGATGGCACAAAATCCGATGACAATAATCTCTCTCAATGTCAATGGTCTAAATGCACCAATTAAGAGACACAGAGTAACAAAATGGATTAAAAAAATTGAACCCAACATTCTGCTGTCTACAAGAAACACATCTGAATAATCAGAACAAACACAGACTCAAAGTCAAAGGGTTGGAAGACCATTCTCCATGCAAACAATTCCTCCAAAAAGGCTGGTGTGGCCATATTAGTATCAGATAATATAGACTTCAGGCTGAAAAAGGTTAGAAGGGACAACGAAGGCCATTTCTTATTACTTAAGGGGTATGTACACCAGGAAGAAATTACGCTACTAAACATATATGCACCCAACGAGGGGCCAGCAAAATACATAAAACAACTGCTAAGAGACCTCAAAGAAGACATTAACAGTAGCACAATAATAGTTGGAGACTTCAACACTGCTCTATCAACGATGGATAGATCAACAAGACTGAAACTCACCAAGGAAATATTGGCCCTGAAGGAAGAAATGGAAGAAAGAGAGCTAGTAGATATATACAGGGCTTTTCATGCCAAAAAAAGCTGAATACACATTTTTCTCTAGTGCACATGGAACATTCTCCAAGATAGACCACATGCTAAGCCACAAAGCATACCTCAATAAAATTAAAAAAGATAGAAATTGTGTCAGCTATCTTTTCAGACCATGATGCACTGAAAATGGGAAGTTAACCGTACACAGAAACAGGGAGTCAAACCAAACACCTGGAAACTGAACAGCTCACTCCTGAACAACAAATGGGTCATAGAAGAAATCAAACAGGAAATCCAAAGATTTCTGGAAACAAATGAAAATGAAGACACCAACTATAAGAACTTGTGGGACACGGCAAAAGCCGTGTTAAGAGGGAAATTTATAGCTCTGCAAGCATTCATCAGGAAACAAGAAAGGGGCCCACATAAATAACCTGACTACACAGCTGAAGACATTAGAGAAAGACCAACAAAAAGGAGCCCAACCCAGGCAGAAAAAAAGGAAATAATAAAACTTAGAGAGGAAATCAATGAGTTGGAAACCAAAAAAAACAATCCAAAAGATTAATGAAACCAAGAGCTGGTTTTTTTGAAAAAAATAAACAAGATTGACAAACCATTGGCAAGACTTGTAAGGACAGGGAAAGAGAGAACCCAAATAAACAGAATCAGAAATAAAAAGGGTGACATCACAACAGAAACCACAGAAATCCAAAAGATCATCAGAGATTACTTTGAGAGCCTGTATGCCGTGAAACATGAGAATCTAGAAGAAATGGATCAATTCCTGAAGTCCTATAACCTCCCACGGCTGAAACAAGAAGACCTCCAATACCTGAATAAGCCTATCACCATTGAGGAAATAGAAACAGTAATTAAAAAAGACTTCCCAAACACAAAAGCCCAGGTCCAGACGGATTCCCTAGTGAACTCTACCAAACCTTTAAGGAGGACCTACTGCCAGTCCTGTTCAAGCTCTTCCAGGAAATAGAAGAAACAGAAACACTCCCAAACAGCTTCTACGAGGCACATATCACCCCTGATACCCAAAGCAGGGAGAGACAACACAAAGAAAGAAAACTACAGACCAATATCCCTGATGAACACGGATGCTAAGATCTTCAACAAAATACTAGCAAACAGAATCCAAAGACTCATCAAGAAGATTATACATCATGACCAAGTAGGATTCATCCCGGGTATGCAAGGATGGTTCAACATTCGCAAGTCAATCAACATAATACATCATATCAATAAGAGAAAAAATAAAAACCATATGATCCTATCAATAGAAGCAGAGAAAGCATTTGACAAGATCCAGCACCCGTTCATGATTAAAACCCTCCAGAAAATGGGAATTGAAGGGACTTTCCTCAAGATAGTTACAGCCATCTACCAAAAGCCCACAGCGAGCATCATTCTCAATGGGGAAAAGTTGAAAGCCTTCCCCCCTGAGATCAGGGGACAAGACAAGGTTGCCCACTCTCACCTCTTTTATTCAATATAGTACTGGAAGTACTTGCCATAGCAATCAGAGAAGAAAAGGACATCAAGGGGCATCCAGATAGGCAAGGAAGAAGTCAAGCTATCATTATTTGCAGATGACATGATATTATACCTAGAGAACCCTAAACTCTCTACCAAAAAAACTCCTAGAAACAATAGACGCATATAGTAGAGTGGCAGGATACAAAATCAACACGCAAAAGTCGGTGGCTTTCCTATATACAAAAAACGAAAGAGAAGAAAGGGATATTAAGGAAACAATTCCATTCACAATTGTGCCACAGAAAATCAAATACCTAGGAATCAACTTACCCAAGTGTGTAAAGGACCTGTACAAAGAAAAACTACAAGACACTGCTCCAAGAGATAAAAAGAGGACACAAGGAAATGGAAACACATTCCCCTGCTCATGGATGGGGAGATTCAACATTGTCAAAATGGTAATACTCCCTAGAGCTCTATACAGATTCAATGCAGTCCCTATGAGGATACCCATGACATTCTTCAAAGAAATTGACCAAACAATCCTGAAATTTGTATGGAACGATAAACCCCCAAGGATAGCTAAAGCAATCCTCGGGAAAAAGAAGATGGGAGGCATCACCTTACCCAACTTCAAACTGTACTACAAGGCAGTAGTAATTAAAACAGCATGGTATTGGAATAAAAAACAGACCCGTGGACCTATGGAATAGAATTGAGTATCCTGACACCCAACCTCAAACACATGATCATTTAATCTTTGATAAAGGTGCAACGAGTCTAAAATGGAGTAAGGGAAAGCCTCTTCAACAAGTGGTGTTGGGAAAACTGGGCAGCGACATGTAAAAAAATGAATTTGGACCTGTGTCTAACACCATGCACAAAAAATCAGATCAAAGTGGATTAAAGATCTCAATATCAGACTTGAATCCATAAAGTACATTGAAGAAAATATAGGAAAAACCCTCCATGACATTGAAGCTAAAAGGCATCTTCAAAGATGAAACATCTCTAACAAAGCAACTAGAAGAAAAGATAAATATATGGGACTACATGAAACTAAAAAGCTTCTGCACCTCAAAAAGAAACAGTGACTAAGATACAAAAGCAGTCCACAGAATGGGAAAGAATATTCACCCAATACCCATCTGATAAGGGGTTAATATCCAGGATATATCAGGCACTGGTAGAACTTTACAAGAAGAAAACAAACAACCCCATCAAAAAATGGGGGGAGAAGAAATGAACAGAAACTTCAGCAAGGGAAGAAATTCGAATGGCAAAAAAAACATATGAAAAAATGCTCATCATCACTAATCATCAGAGAGATGCAAATCAAAACAACAATGAGATACCATTTTACACCACAGAGACTGGCACATATTCAAAAGAACAAGAACAACAAGTGCTGGCGTGGGTGTGGGGAAAAGGGGACACTCATCCATTGTTGGTGGGAATGCCGGCTGGTACAGCCTTTCTGGAAAACAATATGGACTTTCCTCCAAAGACTAGAAATTGAACTCCCATTTGACCCAGCCATACCACTCCTGGGAATCTACTCTGGGAAACCAAAAATACGCAGCGGAAACACCATCCCTACTTTTATGTTCATAGCAGCATTATTCACAATAGCCAGAATCTGGAAGCAACCCGAGTGCCCGAAAATAGATGACTGGATAAAAAAGCTTTGGTACATCTACACAATGGAATACTATGCAGCTGTTAGGAAAAATGAAGTTATAAAATTTGCCTACAAATGGATGGACATGGAGAAGATTATGTTGGCGAAAAATTAGCCAGAAGGAGAGAGAGACAGTTACAGAATGACTGCATTTATCTGCATAACATAAATATATAGGTACATATTATGATACCAATATCCAAGGTCAAGTGAAACATACATCAGGAGGTCCTGTCAAAGGTGGAAATTATCACAAACGTGTGGGAGTCAGAGGCTAGGTAAGACAGAAAATGGAACAGTGTGCTAACAATTGTGAGGGTACTAATGCCAACCTAGAACTGAGCATTAAATAGAGGCAAAAGGATACACATGACAACCCTTTAATGTATGTTCTGTAATCCATAGTCTGGAGAGGAAGGAAAAGAGAAAGATAGAGAAATGGAAAGAAATAAAGAACCTGCCATGGAGGAGGGCTGGGGGGGAGGGGGAGGGAACCGGGGGCGTTGGTGGTGGGAGATGGGCACTGGTGGCGGGATGGGTGCTGCTACACTGTATGACCAAAACCCAAATATGAACTTTTTAATTGTATATCTTTGTAATTGTAAAAATAAAAAAATTAAAAAAAAAATACTTTGGAGACAAACTATTTTCTTTCTTTTTTCTCTGTTTGGGTTATACCCAATACTAAGGGGTTACTCTCAGCCTCTGCGTGAATCACTCCTGGCAGTACTCGGGAGACTATATGGATGCCAGGGTGAACCTGGGTCAGCCATGTGCAAGGCAAACCCCCTACCTACTGTATTATAGTTCCAACCCAAGCTATATTTTTTTATTTGTGTATTAAAACTCTTTTGCTCTCAACATGAATCGACATTACAATATATTAATGGATGAATTGGGGTTAGTTAAACTTTACTAAATTTAGAAATGGATTCTCTTGGTGCTGGAGTTATGGTACAGCAGGTAGGGCATTTGCCTTGCATGTGACCAAGGCAGGTTTGATTTCTGGCATCCCATATGATCCCCCAAGCACCACCAGGAGTAATTTCTGAATGCAGGACTAACCCCTGAACATCACTGGGCATGACCCAAAAAGAGAAACAAAGAAATGGAATCTTAATTTTTATGAGGCTATTTTTTTCTTAATTGCTTAATTCTTTTCTTATGTGTCTAATGTGGGATAACATTTACTTAATCTAAATTTTAAAAGTTTTCTTTTATTAATTACCTTTAGAAGTTTTACTGTCTTAATTTTCCTGTTTTTCTTTTAATCCATAAGTTAGCAGTATTTATTTTGGTGAATGCTATTAAGTAAGGGTAAAAATATCCACCCCCTCAAGGGTAGTTAATAATCTAGAACCACTTATTAAGAAGAATGTCTTCCTGTTCAAGTTTTACTGTGAGGATGCCTTTGAAATAAACAAATATAGTGAAAATATATTTGTGTTCCTCTTTGAAGTACATATTTCCTTTACTAGTCTATTTTTTGGTCAATATCACTATGTCTTATTTATTTTAGCTTAATTTTAAATCTTTTCCATTATATAATATGTTCTCCAGTTTTGTTCTTTTTACAATCAAAATTGTTTTTGCCTTTCTAGGTCACTTTACACTGAGATTTTTGGACAAGATGTCAGTTTCCATAAAAGAAAAACTCCTGTCCTAGACTTTTATTAACTCAATTAATCAATATGAAAAAATTGATAGTGAGTTTTAATATTGAGTTATTCAGTCCTTGGAAGTTTTCCAATTCCATGACATAACACTATGTTTAGGTTCCCTGTAATTTCTTCTTAGCAATAAAATATTTTGTAATACTTGATTGATGTAAAATTCTGGGATACTTTCACTAGATTTCTTTTCTAGAAAATAAATGCTTTCATTCCTTTATGAATGCTCTTCTTTTAACACCTTAAACCTTATATGTTGCTTAAATCCCACAGGCAATAATGTAATATGAATTATTTTAAATTATTAATACATCTGCCTTTTTATGTACTTTTTGCATTTTTTTGGTTTCTCTTTAGAATTATTTTATCTCCTCAAAATTTTTATTCATATTAATTTTAGTACTGGGTTACTGCAATTGAATTAGCTAATTTGGTTTTCCTTAATGCTTTTATTTTAACTTCAGTTGAAGGGCTATTTTGCCAGGTATGTAATTCTGTTAGCTTTTACTTCCTTTATATTTTAACATATGCTACTCCATTATTTATCTTTCAATTGATCTATTTATAAGTCAGCCACAAGTCTTTTAATACCTGATTCCTTACCTTTCTGTTGATTTAGAAAACCCAAATGCCATTCTTTTATTTTACATGTAACGTTGTTAAAAGTTTAATTGTTACTTTGTACCAACATTCCCCCTTACTCTGTGCTTCCTAAGTATCAGTACTTTTTCTAATAGAACAAAAGAGGAAGAACTTGGGATTTGAAAATGAAATTCCATTTTCTCCAAGATCTTCAAGTTCTGGGCTTTTTCAGTAGCTCTCCAATGAATTAAAATAGATTCCCTCCCCCTTTTCTGGATAGAGATACTTCATTTAGGTAGTTGTTCTTTGTGGGAGTTTTATTTCTCCAGAGAGTATTTATCATCGTTGGAAGAGGGAAGTTCATAGCTAATATTTTATAGACAGAGATGTAATCTAAGTCCTGATGAAAAGACAAGTCTTGGGAGAAAGAGAGAAAGGAAATGGAATGTTCTATCCAAGTGTGTGAATGGAGGAGATGGAATGCTCAGCATGTTGGAGTATTAGGAGTTCAAAGATAAATTGGTTAAGACAACCACATTGTATAAGCTTCCTGGAGTTGCTGTGACAAATTACCATATTTTGCATTGTACACAACAAAAAACTTATTGTCTACAGTTCTTGTTGGGTTTCCTTTTGTTTGCAACCCTCTGTCTCCTACTCAGTGAGTGTGAAATTTTATGGCCAGGTGCAGTGGCCTACCGGAACGTTGTTTTTGTCTTTGCCTTGTGGTGTTTACATACTCTTGTATTGGAGCTACTTCATTTTGTATAGACTAGAAGACAATTAAGACTAATTAGTTACTCTGGACTTGCACCATATTTCTTAACTAAATGCCTCAATTGCCTTTACATGGATTCTAATTCCTCACACCCCAAAAATGGAGGGTCCCACAGTGGGACTGGATGGAATCAGAAAGAGAGACCAACGTGAAACAGCATTTTTACCATACTTGAGATTCGTAGGAATGAATTACATACGAATCCCAGCAGAAAGAGTTTATTATACAGGTGATTTCAGGCCCCTCCCCAGATGTCTAGACCCCCTAATCTCTTGAATGACATTCTGGTTCCCTCCCACGCAGTCTACTCATCTTTCGTGTATGATGGCCAGGCATGTCTCTGTCTTGCACAAAGATAGATCTTGTGTGTGCTCTCCCAAACTCCAGCCTCTGCCACATGCACATGGGCAAAATTCCTGTGCTCTGTTCCTGCTGCTTGGCCTCCCAACTGTACCACAGTGGTCCTTGTTTTCCTGTTCCAGCTTTCCTTAGTCTCCGGCCTGCCCTGGGCATATGAGACTCCCTGAGCTCAGTAACTTGACATTACCTGAATTTAAGCTATCCTGGGTCTGAGCCCAACCTGAATTCTGCCTGTCTGGCCCTGAACTGCCTGCTTCTTTTAGGCCCTGAGCTGTCTCAAGCAGACCTACCTGACCTGGAGGACTCGTGGAGAGAGACCAGCTGATCCTGATAGTCCTGGTTCTGGGAAAGATGGAGGTGAGTCTGCTTCTTGGAGGCTGGCGAAAGATGAAACAGATCCAGCCTCCTGTCTCTCTCTCCTCCCCGTCTCTCCCTTTGTCTGTTTCCCCTTTCTTTCTGTTTTTGTGTGTTTGCACTAGGGACCTTGTTTCCCTTTGAACTCTACTTGCAGCCATACCCTTCTATGTCCTGATTGGCTGCCTGTCCCAGGAGTGGAGATTTAAAGCTACCTGGCCCTCTACATCTCGACCTTTTATCACAAGACTACCCTGGCTTCTATGTGGAGAGCTGAGTGTCCTGCTCCTGAGTGCAGGACCTTGAAGCAGTGTCTGTTCTGATCCAAAGCAAGGGAAGTAGGGTTACAAAACAAGTTATGTTTACATAAAAAATCCATAGGATCCTGAAGGAGTTAAAACGGTCAATCTGGCGAGAGGAAGGCTGGATTATATAGTGTGATCTCCCCAGGAAAGGTCACCCTGATCCCTGGTGTAGATAAATGTCTCTCTTACTATGTCTATACAAAACAAATAGAATTATCACTGAAATAATTGTTTATTAGCCCAAGATGAGAGACAACGATGTCCTGGTATTCATATTGGCCCCAGAGAGCTGGGGGAAAGCCGCTGATGGGTTTGCCAGTGAGATTTGCTCAGCTCTCTCTCTCTCTCTCTCTCTCTCTCTCTCTCAGTATGTGGGAAATTAAAACCTTAGCCTTTCTAAGAACTGGTGGTCATGCTTCTCTGTCCTTTGACTTGAGAGAATAAATATTGCCCCCGAATGTGGTCAAGGAACCCTATGGACCCTAATACTGTTAGGGACCTTGAACAGTCCTGACATCTGGACAGCCCCAACAGTTCTGGAGGATAAAAGTCTGAGATCTAGGAGTTGGCAAACTTATTTCCTTCTGGGAACATTCCTAGAATATTTAAAAAATATCTCTTGGAGGCTGTAACAATGGTATAGTGGGAGGGGCTTTGCCATGCATGTTGCCAACCCAGGTTTGGTATCTGGCATACCATAAGGTATCCCAAACACTTCCAGGAGTAATTCCTTAGTGCAGAGCCAGGAGTAACCTTTTAGCATTGCTGGGTGTGACTCGAAAGGCAAAAGAAAAAAAGATTAAAATATATCTTTCATTTCTGTTGGTTTGCTAACAATTTTCTAGCTGTACTTACAGATGCATCTCTACCCATTCTTTCTCTCTCTTTAAATAAATAAAATTGTTAAGGTATGGTAATTTGCAAAGTTGTGCATAATAAAGCTGCTCTAGGCATACAATGTTCCACCTCCAATCCCTCTACCATATTCCCTTCCCTATACCATTTTCCCCAGCTTCCCTGCCAGGTGCCTTCTTGGCAGGCATAAAAATTATTTCATATTGCTTTATCCAATAAATCTTAAAGAAATAGTAAATGTAATTATCAGAAAATAAATCAGCAAAAGTCAATTTGTAGTGATTGCTTGATATATAATTTTAGCCTAGATAAATTAAAAATTCAAATAATTTGATATAATGCAGTATGCCTAATCTCACTTGCATAACTAAATTTTCTGGCATCTGCAATATATTACATAAAATTTTACTTTGATCATATTTTGGTAATCATCATATCTTCCCTGCCATAAATTAAACTTTTTTGGGTCCCTTTGGTAGGTGTATAACAAATTTATTTCATATTGCTTGAGTCTCAAATACTTAAAAGAATGGCAAACAGAATTATCAGAAAATAAATAAATGTCAGTTTGTATTGAATAACTGCTATGTGTTTTTAATCTTTCTTCATCTAGTAGAGGGTGATCATATGCACCATTAGTGAGTGCCATACTCAATGCCACATAATGGGAAGTTTCTCCTATTCTTTAAAGGAGCTCTTTTGATGATCTTTTGGATTTCTGTCTTTTCTGTTGTGATGTCACCATTTTCAATTCTGATTCTGTTTATTTGGGTTCTCTCTTTCCCTGTCCTTACAAGTCTTGCCAGTGGCTTGTCAATCTTGTTTAATTTTTCAAAGAACCAGCTCTTGGTTTCATTAATCTTTCGGATTGTTTTTTTGGTTTCAAGCTCATTGATTTCCTCCCTAAGTTTTATTATTTATTCTGTGAGGTCAGGTTATTTATGTAGGCCCTTTCTTGTTTCCTGGTGAATGCTTGCAGAGCTATGAACTTTCCTCTTAACACAGCTTTTGCTGTGTCCCACAAGTTCTGATAGTTGGTGTCTTCATTGTCATTTGTTTCTAGGAATCTTTGGATTTCCTGTTTGATTTCTTCTATGACCCATTTGTTGCTTAGCAGTGAGCTGTTCAGTTTCCACGTGTTTGGTTTGACTCCCTGTTTCTGTGTATGGTTAACTACTATTTTCAGTGCATCATGATCTGAAAAGATAGTCGACACAATTCTATCTTTTTATTTTGTTGAGGTATGCTTTGTGGCTCAGTATGTGGTCTATCTGGGAGAATGTTCCATGTGCACTGGAAAAAATGTGTATTCAGCTTTTTTGGGATGAAAAGCCCTGAATATATCAACCAGCTCTCTTTTTTCTATTTCTTCCTTCAGGTCCAGTATTTCCCTGGTGAGTTTCAGTCTCGTTGATCTATCCATAGTCGATAAGGCAGTGTTGAAGTCTCTGACTATTATTGTGCTACTGTTAATGTCTTCTTTGAGGTCTATTAATAGTCGTTTTAAGTATTTTGCCCGGCCCCTCGTTTGGCGCATATATCTTTAGTAGTGTGATTTCTTCCTGGCAAAGACTAGAAATTGAGGTCCCTTTTGACCCAGCCATACCACTCCTGGGAATATAACCTGGAAAGCCAAAAACACACAGCGGAAACACAATCCGCACTTTTATTTTCATAGCAGCACTATGCACAATAGCCAGAACCTGGAAACAACCAGTATGCCCGAGAACTGATGACTGGATAAAGAAAGTGTGGTACATCTACACAATGGAATACTATGCAGCTGTCAGGAAAAATGAAGTTATGAAATTTGCCTATAAATGGATGGACATGGAAAGAATCATGTTGAGTGAAATTAGTCAGAAGGAAATAGAGAGACATAGAATGACTGCATTTACTTACATGACATAAATATATCAGATGATCTTACCAAAAGTGGAAATTACCGCAAATGTGAGGGAGTCAGAGGTTAGGTAAGACAGAGAAGGGAACATGTGTGAATAAATGTCGAAAGGGCTGATACCAACATAGAACTGAGCATTAAATACAGGCAAAAAAAAGCACATGATGGCTTCCAAGTGTATGTAGTGCAACCCACAATGTGTAAGAGAAGGAAGGGAGAGAGAGGAGAAAGAAAGAAGAGATAAAGAACCTGCCATTTAAGCAGGCTATGGGAGGGGGAGGGAATTGGGGACATTGGTGGTGGGAAATGGGCACTGGTGGAGGGTGGGAGCTGGAACACTATGTGACCGAAACCTCCAAACATGAACAACGTTGTAATTGTATATCTCATGGTGGTATAATAAAGTATTAATTAAAAAATAAAAATAATAAAAAATAAAGGAGCTCTTTTAATGATACTTGCAAAACTTGTTTCAAGGCAACAAACTCCCTAAACTTGTGCCTATCCATGCAGTTTCTTAGAGTTCCTTTAAATCTGAATGATAATCAATCTGGATAGACTATTCTTGGTTAGGTTTCATTTCACTGAGATTTTATACTATATCCTTCCAATTCTTCTGGCATGTAGAGTCTCTTTTGATAGATCAGCTGTACATTGTATTCCATTGGAATTTAGCCAGCATTCCGTTATATGCAAATTCCTTTCTTGTTCTTTTAGTATTCTCTCTCTATCTTTGAATTTTATCATTTTGAGAATAATATGTCTTGGAGTTTCCCTAATGGAGTCTGTTTTCACTAAGACCCTTCAAGACTCCAGATCTCAAACCTGGGAAATTCTTATCAATGATTTCTTTAACTATTGTTTCTTCATCACATTTGCCTTCCAGTTCTTAAGAAGACACTCTGATGATTCTTATATTATTTTCTCTTGAACTCATCCCTTAATTCTCCATTATACTTGATGAAAGCAGTTCATTTCCTTTCAGACTGTTTTCCTTCTGCTGTTTCCTATTCATCTTAGAGTTCCCCATCTTTTGCTCAGTTTCTATTATTCTTTTGCTCAGAGTTTCTATTGCATTTAAAAAAATTGCCCACTAGTTCTTTATTTCTATCATTTTCGACTAATAACTTTTTTTTAAATTTCAACTCTCATACTCATGTCTGCTCATTACCTGTGCTATTTTTTTTAACTCATTGAACATTCTCATAGAATCACTAAAGGCACTCTCTGAGGATTTACTGGTGTTATTCATGCATTTGGTGACAATATTTTTTGCTCATTGAACTTGGTGGCTTTCTATGTGCTTTTTCCACTGGTTTTCTAGTGTTCTTACTGTGCTGGGGAATGAGTGTTTGTAGTTAACCCCCATGAAAGATCTGAGGGATCACGTTAGAGGTTTCACTCTCTGTTCTCTGTCTGTCATCACAGAATGACATCACAAATTACATGTGAGCAGCAGTATGTAATTTGTTGAGGACATCTGTCTTGTGGCTGTGTAAACCATTTGAGCTTCGCTCCCTTTCTAAACAGGCCCAGTGATTTCAGTCAGAGACAACTCTAGCTGGAATGGTGTAGCAGCAAGCAGAAGATCAGGAAGGAGTTGTGGTGTGGGACTTCCATATAACGCAGGTTAAGGGTGGAGGTGGTTGGGACTCCAGGGGGAGGGGGCAGGGAATCTAGCTCCTGCTTGAGCTCTACCTTCCCTTAATTATAGGCCCATGATATCAGCCAGAGTTAAATCTCATCTCTCTGTTATTTTCATTATAATATGTGATTTTTCCTTTTTCATGCCTTTGTAACCAAACTTTTTCCTCTTATGAGAACAGATGATATATTAGGTTGTGGCATACGCTAATTATTTCATCCTTAAATTTATCATTTACCAAGACTGTATTTACATCTATAGATGCTATGAGTTGGGATTCTAATATAAATTTTGGAACACTACTTTTTAGAGTTCAATTCAAGCTGTAATAAAGCATAAGATTATATCAGAATATATTTTTGTTTGAAGGGTTTTTTTTTTTAAATTGTAACAAACACTTGTTAATGATAATAATAATAATAAAATAATCTTTTATTTAG
The DNA here is from genome assembly GCA_021461705.1 of Cryptotis parvus. Classification (NCBI taxonomy): domain Eukaryota; kingdom Metazoa; phylum Chordata; class Mammalia; order Eulipotyphla; family Soricidae; genus Cryptotis; species Cryptotis parvus. The sequence goes on along the minus strand of JAJIBD010012562.1, from coordinate 16,052 downwards.
CTCCCCCTTCCTTGTCATAATTTTTTTTTTTGCTTTTTTGGGTCACACCCGGCGATGCTCAGGGGGTTACTCCTGGCTCTGCACTCAAGAATTACTCCTGGCGGTGCTCAGGGGGACCATATGGGATGCCGGGATCAAACCCAGGCCGGCACAGGCCGGCCGCATGCAAGGCAAACGCCCTACCCGCTGGGCTATCTCTCTGGCCCCGCCATAATTTTTCTTATTGTTGTAATGACCAGGGGTCACACTTATGCCCTGGCTGTGTACTTCTACATTTTAATTATGGTGTTTGCTGGTGACTGCACCAAGATTACATTTCTTGCATGCTTGTTAGAGAGGGTTGCACTCCTTTAGCTTTTTCTCATGCACATTCAGTTTGCAAAGCTTCCTGGTAGACACTTTATTGCTCAAGCATGTGGTCCGGGGTGGGGGCTGCATTTCCTTATCAGAGAAACTGCACTTCATTTTCTTTGTGCGTGTTGGTAGGAGCCACATTTCTTGTTGTGGTTCTGGAGCATACCTAGCTGTGCCACAGCCAGAAATTGCTTTTGGTGCTGGGGATAATAGACACCAGAGCTTCTATATTCAAATTTTAGCGCTGCCAGGTTTTCTGTCTTTGAATGTGGGGCATGAGGACGTGAGCTTGTAACCTTAATGCTACATAGCAGATAATATAAACCACTGAGCTATTCCTGTGGGCCATTTAATGGTAATAATTTCTAACTAATTCCTACTCCCATTCATCCTAGAATTGCCTGATGCTATTTGTAAGCAAGATTCTATCAGATGTTTCTCATTTCATTGTCATTCTGGAAGGGGTAGATTTTCTCAGTTGATTACTGTCTCTGTCCTTCACTCCTTGTCATGATCTGCTTCTTCTCAACAATGGGCAAATGGGCTTACTGATCCTTATCACTTGAGGCACTGGAAGTGAGAATATCCCTTACATCAACAGCTTCTGTCTCTTTCACACTCCATAGTTTATATCTAGCCTCTGATGTAAAGTATTTGTCTTGACCACTGAATGTGGTTTTGAAAGGCAGTATATAACTGGGGTTAGTTCTATTTGGATTCTTTCCCTTTTCCTCTCTTGTTCCTCTCTGAAGGCATACTTGTATCTCATTTGAAATAGTCAGATCTTCCAGTCTTGTCCTTTGATCCATGTGTATCATTTACTTTAATCTTCTTTGTGGTCCTCTAATACAGTTAACAGACTATGGTGGTGGTGTACTTAGGAAGGAGAGATGTTTGTCTATTAAAGCTAGTCCAAAGTTTTCTTGAATGTACATTCTTCACTTAAATACCTACTGATACTTCTTGAACATATAAATGTCACTTAGCTACCCCTAACCTTGTTCTCAGAATTTTCCTTTATCACTGATTCTAAGTCTGTCAATCCAAGAAGTATTGTTACAATATCTGTTTCTCTAATACTATTATGTTTTTTAATCTAATTTTGTCACATAAGTAGTCATTCATTAGGAACACCATTTTTGGTGTGCTTTTGAATTATTCTTTCTCTTGGAGTCAATACTTCTATAATGAAATCAGTTCCAAGACCTTTTTTAGGCTTCAAGAAAGGAATTTGACTGTGTCCTTCTAAATGTGTATTTCTAGTCTTGGTGTAAGAGAAAAGGCACTTATTTCAGATGGCTGTACATGCTCCTGTCACACTCTATAATGAATGGGGGTATGCTCCCTGCCCCCAATATATATTTTTAATGAACAAATGGATTGGAAAGTTTGTACCTAGACCTCTCCCCTTTTCCTGTCATATGATTGCTGCATCCTAAATGAACCACCCATCTTAATATCCATAGAGTTTTATCCCTGAATATGCACAGCAGGGCTTCACATTTTAAATATACTCTGCCACAATTTAGAGCAAGTAAGACAACTAAAAGAGCCAGTTATTTCTGTTGGGATGCAACCAGAGAGGTAACATAGGGGTTAAGGCATATGCATTGCAAGCAGCCAACCCTGGCTTGATCCCAGCAGCATGTCTACAGTTAGGCATACTACAGTTAGGCATACTGACAACCAGGATTGATCCCTGAGTACAGAGTCAGAAGTAAGACTTGAGTACGCCCGGTTGTGACCCAACCTCCCTTTTCCACAAAAATGAATGTGTGTGTGTAATTGAAGTTCCATAGACAGAAAAATATATGTCTAGGACATGAAGTAAAAAAGTATATGGGTAGAAAGATTGGTCTAGCTTACATTTTTTATTTCAAGCTCTGAAATGATTGAGAACACCAGTTTTTAAATGTAAAGAGTGATTAATTGTACTTACAACATTACCTATGTGTGCTTAGGATACAAGATTTTTTTGTTTTTATTTTCATCTTTCTTGTGGGAGATGGTGAGGGGGTCACACTAAGCAGTGATCTAGTTTTACTCCTGGCTCTGCATTCAGGGATCATTTCTGGCAGGATTCAGGGAACTTATGGGGTGCCAGGATCAAACCCAGTATGGCTATGTGCAAGGCAAGTACCTACCTGCTGTATAATCTCCCCAGACAGAGAATGTCTTATACTTAATTCTAAATAAAATGTTAAGAAAAATTATATCCATTATAACAAGGTCTTGATTTATTAAAAAATGCACTGTGGATTTGGAGTAGATTGTCCAATTTTTATTAAGGAGTGTTTAAACACAGCAATAAGAAAATGGAGGCACATTTAAAAGTTGGGTGCCAATAGTTGGTTCTGAAGCTCATTAAAACAAATGAAAGACTTGGAATATTCTCTGTTTTTTCCTTTTGGCAGAAATTATGCATCCACATTGCAAATTTAATGATTCTATGCTTGTGATTAAAACTTGAGTAATAATTTTTTCCTTTGAAGAATATAAATGCATGTGGCATCCATAATATTCAGTCCTTCTCTGTCATGTGGTAAAATTTCTAGGTGCTTAAAAATATTAACTCTTTTACATAATACCACTTGAGAATAATATATTTTACATCTCCCACTATATCAATCAGAATATAAAAATATAGGGATTATTTTAGGTCAGTGGCAGGAAACCAAAAAAATAATTAGGCACTTACATAATTCAAGTCCAGAGTTAGAGGCCCCAGTGGGGCATTTGAGAAGATCTTATTGTATTTTCTGCCATATGGTCTCATGAAGTCAGAATTAGAGCATCTTGCTATCCACCCCTATCCTTTTCTCCTGGACCTTCCATGGATGATATTAATTTATAGGAATATTTATTCAATTCCATTTATACAGAATCTACACATAATTAAGATATAAATCTTGCTCCCCAATGGACTTTAAAACAATCCACCACTGCTGAAAAACTTATTTGTTGCTGCATTTTCTGAATATATTATAAATCCATTGCTTTATAAATTCATGTATTAAGTTATTAGTGTTTTTTCTCATCTCCCTATCCTCCAAAGCAAATACTTATACATGGTAAACAGACAACAGTTTCCTAGATCAAATAGGAGCAAAAAATAAATTGAAACACTGTATAGGAAACACTGATCTCTTTTGACAAATGGCCTTTGCTGTGAGTCCTTGACCAGAAAAGGTACCAACTTGGTTAGCACAAGACCACTAGATATTAATGGATGACCCTGGGCGTCTACTTCCCGAAGCCACATAGTGTTAATTCTTGAGTTGGAGCAGTTGCGGGTCAATCAAATGGAATTCTGTTTAAAATAGCATCCTTTTCATACCTTGGCCTCTAGAGTTTTTTTTTTTTTTTTTTGAATATCGAAAACCTGTTAAAGCCTAAACATATGTCACACAGAGACAGGGATAATCAAAGGAATCAGAAAGGCAATGTCAAAGATGCAAATTAAAACTTGAAAGGATCAATTAAACAGGCACCAAAGGTGTATTTCAATGATTAAAAGAGACAGAAGTGCATCTTGTGATGAATAAATTACAGGGATATGTGAGAAAAGAAATGCAGGCAATAGCGATGTTTGAGGGGGATGAGAAGTGAGAGAAAGGTCTAATATAGGTGATGTGTGTATGGTCCTCCTCAGGTTTCTGTGTAAACTCCCAAGGCTGGAAGAGTATCAGAGGAGAGCCATCGCTGTCCTGGGGCACCCGTGCGTGTCTTCGTATTACTCAACATTTCTCCTGTTACCAAATACCCTGGATCCCGGAACTGAATCATGATGACCGAGCCAAGCGTTTTTGTTGTTGTTTTTGTTTGTTTTTGTTTTTGGGGCCTCACCTGTCAGGGATTACTCTTGGCTCTGAGCTCAGGAATGATTCCTAGCAATGCTCGGGAGACCTTATGGTGTCGGGGATGCCGCCGGGGTCCCCAACAGTGTCAGGACTGAAGTTCTCTTCTACCTCCGAGGATGCCAGGGGAACAGATGAAAACTCACGAGTCCGGTGCAGTTCCAAAAAGGCTTTTATAGTACAAAAGCTCTTCTACAGCACTCCAATATAATGAAGAAACTCTAGCTCTGGTCCAAACTTAGACCATACAAAAGAGCCTAAATCTCCCACTAAAGAGAGAGGATCTCACCCAAGCTGAGTTCTACCCAGAAGAAGGAGCAAAAGGCCAAAGAGCAAAAGTCCAAAAGCAAAAAGCCAAAAGCAAAAGGCCAAGGAGCCAAAAGCCGAGAGGCTGAAAGGCCCAAAGTGAAGGGGCCTCAAGTTAGTCCCCCTTATATACACCAAGTATTCAAACAGGGAGGGTCATGTCAACAAAGAACCCTAAACACAGTGTAGAAGAGCAGTGCCACACCACATTGCAGGTATAAACAAAGGTTACACCAAGGACTAATCTCTTCTTCTGAGATTATCTCTTATGTAAAACACTGGAGAGAGAGGGGGGCTGGTATAAAGTAATACATCTTAACTTCATGAGCTTCATGTAATCTAGATGGTACCCACAAGGTCCTTCTTATTATTATCCGCACCAGGGTGATTCTGAGTATCTTGTTCTCGTGTACTGAAAGGATCACATTCGCCTGCTTAGAGCAAACTAGTATGATCCTTCCTATAGTCTTCCTTTAGTCTCAGCGTAGCCAGGGTGGTAGTTTCCTGGTAAATTCTAACTGTCCCACGCTGGGTGCAGTGGGTATAAAGAGGAGCTGTGCCCAATCTAGAAAACATAGAAGTCTTAGTAGATGTATAAGTCAGAAGTTATTCAATCAAAGTGACTTCTGTAACTGCCACACCCTCTAGCAGTGTTTACATAGAAGAGAGGTCTCATTAGAATGAACCTTGGCTTAAATAGATTAAGCTGGGAGTGGGCAAAACAACAAAGCTCCCAGGTTAGCTAAAACTGTCCTCCAACACTATGGGATCCGCAGATTGAACCCAGATCAGCTGTTGCAAGACAAATAATGCCCTACCCTGGCTCCTAACCAAGATTTTGGTCTCCAATCTGAAAATCTCCTTCCCTTGTAGCTGAAGAAAGTCAGGGTAGGCTGTTCTGTACTAATCTCTGCCATAAAATGTGCTTTCCAAAGATCTTTCCTGTTGACCAGATAGCTTTGCAAACCTGCTTAAAGCGACAAGCATGACTACAGCTAGCTTTCCGGAGAGGCAAACCTGGAAAGCAGAGAAACTTAACCGCAGTTTCACCTAAAGTTGGAGTTGTCCAGAGTCACAATGTCAAGCTAGGTGAGTTGTACAGTGCAGGGTTTCAATTGATACTGCAACGCCCACCTTGTCCACTTCATCCCTACCCCACAGTCTCACATGGCGCTTGTCTGCTGGGAGGTCTGGGGTAATCACTTCCCTGTATCAAGGGAAGTCTTGAAGGATTGTTGTAGGCTTGAGCTGGACTGGAATTCTTGTACCTGTCCTTTTTCTTTTTATGTTTTCCTGATATGATTGTCTTCTTTTTCTCAGAGTCCTCTGTCTCAGATAAAGAAAATACTATGTATTCAGTAAGTTCCCTTGTTCTTTTATAATTGCTTCTTATTTTTTGTCTCTCATAAATATTATAAATTTTGTTTGATTAAAATTTTTTCCTAAGAACTTTTCCGTACATTGTTTTAAAAATGACATGTCTCAAAAGGAGTTATTTGTACTTCCTAAGAAAATAACTTAGAGCGAAGGTGTCACAGTTAGTAGATTCCTGGACTCTGTCTACTGCACTATGCTGCTTCAGCAGCCCGTTTCCCAGTCCTTACTCCACTTATAATCTCTTCTGGTTTCTCTCCAAGTAACTAACCATTTTTACCTCTTCCACAGATCTATTCACCACTTAATCAGATGGGCCAATAACACCCGATTACTTCCCTGCTGAAATTCGATGAAATATCAACTTAGTCTTAGCCCAAGGCAAATTAAGACCAAGATTTTGGCCCAAGCTTCAATTCTTTCTGTTAACCTTTCAATTGAAGGCTGATTCTCAATGCATCTGTCCCTTCTCACATGAGCCTCTAAAGGGGCCAAATGATCCGCTTTCTGTTTCTCCCTCTTTACCCACCACTCTCTCTCTCACTCTCTCTCTTTTTTTTTTTTTTTGCTTTTTGGCTCCACCCAGCAATGCTCAGGGCTAAGTCCTGGATCTGCACTCAGGAATTACTCCTGGAGGTGCTTGGGGACCATATGGGATGCTGGGGATCAAACCCAGGACAACTGCATGCAAGGCAAACATCCTACCTGCTGGACTATCATTCCACCCCACCAGATTTTTAACCCATTCAGAAACCGTATCTGAGAGTCAAGATGGAGAAAGTATTTTTTTGTGTATGAGGCTAGAAGGGTGACGGACTTGTAAAACAAGATGAGAATGGAAAGCATTATTGCAAGTCATCCACTGATCATCATTCTACTGGTTATAGATGGAGCAACTTGGGGAGGAAGCTTCTGGCTAGGCAGATAGAGAGGAGGGGAAGAGTGAATCTCCAGGGCTAATAGTATCCAGATGGATAATTCTGAGTAAAGGTTAAAACTTTTTTCTTCCTTCAGAGATTCTCACCATAGTTTTCCTATGGGCAGTGGAGAAAGAAGTAAATAGCTCTTCCCATAGTCTTCCTTGGGAGGATGAAGCCAGTATTAGAGTTTTGGGCAAGGACTGGACTGTCCCGGTGCAGTTCAAGGAGCTGTTGTCTGAAGGTATATTTTGGAAGCGTATGAGAGGGACGAGACTCCAAATGAGTGCTTTAACATGGCAGGCAACTTCTCTGCCCATTATATAAAGGCAGTCATCAGGGTATACTCAGCTTGCTTTATCTATGTGGTCTGGGAACTTATACAGATCCTTTGGCACCTAGGACTTGGGGAGCCATGGATCATGAATTGGGATGAAGTTTTACTTCTCCAGTTTGGAGGAGAGGCAGGTGGGTGATCTCGATTTAGGGACAACGTTCTTGTCATTATCCTGAGAAAGAACTCAAGGATAAGATAGTATAACAGAGACAATAAAGACTTTATTAAGGGGAAAAATAGGTGTGGACACTCTTAAAGGGGTAGTCTCCCCCTTCTGGATTTTGGGGAAGGTTTTATAAGATGAGCAAAATAAGACACATGATATTTAGAAAAGGTTTTATCTGGGAAGATCTGGGAAGTGCTCTGGTCCTATGAAAACATTGTAATTATGCAGTTTCATTCATTTCACATGTATAATTATCATATTGCCATCTAGCATGTGAGTTAATAGATATTTCAGTCTTAATAAAAGGAAAGGTTAAAAAGTGGAAAAGATAAAGCTCAGGTCAGGTTCTCATGGATGAGTATGGACTGTTTTATTTGGAGTTCCCTTATTATTAGAAGCACTTAACTGTAAAAATCATAAGATGTCCATCCATTTGTAAGAAAATTTGTGAACAAGTTTCATGATTTAATTTTTTCTAATGGCTGCATAGTACTCCATTTATAGATGTACCATAGCTTCTTTATATGGTCATCTGTTCTCAAGCACCTGGGTTGCTTCCAGAGTCTCGCTGATGTGAATAGTGCTGCAAGGAGCACAGAAATTCACAATGATGTTTCTGATGTATGTGTTAGGTCCCCAAGGTATATTACCAAAAGTAGTATTGCTGGATCAAATAGGAGCTCAATTTCTAGTTTTTTAGAAGTGTCCAAATTGTTTGTCTGAAAAGACTGGATCAGACAGCATTCACACCAGCAATGAATGAAAATTCTTTCTCTTCACATCCATGCCAGCAATGGTTACTCTTGTACTGATATAGACCTGATAACCCTTTAGTATTTGTATTGCAAACCATAAGGTCCAAAAAGGAAAAGAGAGAGAGAGAGAGAGAGAGAGAGAGAGGGGGGGGCAAAGTACCTGCCATAGAGACTGGGATGGGGCGAGCAGGAGGGATATGGAGGACATTGGTGGTGGTAAATGTACACTGGTGAGTGGCTGGGTATTGGAACATAAAAAGAAAAAAATTAAGAATCACAAGAATCCCGATTTCAATACTGGCTTCAGGATTGTATTGTCTTGGAATTCCCTTCTGAGGCTTTCTCTGTCTCCCATGAAAGGTCACGTGGAGTGTGCTGCCTCTTAACCAAGACCCTCTACCCAGATAAACATGCTGGATAAACAGCTCAGACCTGGTGCTGGAGAAATAGTACAGCAGCAGGGCCCTTGCCTTGCTTGGCTCAATCAAGGTTAATCCCTGCACCCTATATTGTCCCTTGAGTCATTTAGGGTGATTCTGAGCACAAATCCATGAATAATTCCTAAGAACTGCTGGGTGTGGCCCTTAAACCAAACATAATGCAGGTTATGAGGCAGAGTGAAGCCCACTCTTCAGTTTTATCTCCCCACACCCCCGCTTCACTATATAATGGGGATTCTTGTGGGTCATCTGCAGGAAATGATGTTCCCAGATAAGAATATCTTTACTTTTTGGGTACCTCTTTACAAAGGGGTTGGGGGATCAGCCACATACACCATGCATCAATACTAGTTGACTATACCAGAATTCAACCCAATTCTCATATAATCTATCTGGAATTAGCATCAGGCTTTACAGGTTAGATGCTCAGTTTCATAAAGCTGTCATCTTTTTTTCCCAAGGTCTCCAACCCCACCAAGCACAAACTCAGGCAACTGTCTCAAGCCCAACTCATTACCTGGCTGTATATAATCAGAGGCTCCCATAACAACCCATGGAGTTTTACTAATTTGTTAGTGCAAAGCATTTCACTCAGGAGATTGCTGGTTTATTATAAGAGGCTATATTGGGGTGAGCCAGCTGGAAGAGATGTTTGGAATAAAGTATAAGGAAAGAACATGGAGCTCCTGACCTCTCCCACATCTCTACATGTTCACCAACCTGGAAACTTATACACACAGAATCGATTAAAGCAGAGGTTTCTAAATTCGTTTCACTACCAATCCCTTTACAGAAAAATGTCACTGAGTACTCTCTTAGAAAAAAATTTCTGTAAGAGAATAATCCAAGTATTCCCTATCACAGATGATTGCAGCTTCTGGAGAGAAGCAGGTTGTGGTGGTAGGACCCACTTTGTGTCACAATGGACTCAATCATTCACCATTGACTTAAAATCCAACACCTCTCAGGGTCTTTAGACTAAATTTATAATGCTGTAATCACATGGTTTATTTCTCTCAGCAACCAGGGCCCAATTTATGGTGTTTCTGAAAAGAGAAACAATTAAGGTAACAAAAGAACCTTGATTGTTTTCATCATTTAAGAAATGTCAAGGATTTTTAGTAACACTAAACTGGAAATAGGGGTAAATTCTAGATATATATTTCTTACTATAAACTGCAACAGTGGTAGGTTACTTACTTTTTATTTCTCTTGAAATGGAATTTCATCTTGTATTCAAAGCAAAATAAAAACACAACCTTGGGGCAGAAGAGCAGTATGCATCGGTTGACATGTAATAGCCCTGGTACCCTAACTGGTCTCCTGAGCTTAGTCAGAAGTAACCTGTGAGCACAGAACCAGGAATAATCCCTGAGCACTTCTAAGTGTGGTCCCAAAACAAACAAACAAACAAAAACGAAAAAAAGAAAAGAAAAAAAAATGAACACACTCAATGTGTTCACAGTGTTTTTTTATTTTTTTTATTTTTTCACTTATTTCAGTTTTATTTTTTTTTTTTAATTTTTTATTATACCACCGTGAAACACACAATTACAAAGGTGTTCATAATTGGTTCTTGGTAATACAATATTCCAGCACCCATCCCTCCACCAGTGCCCCATTTCCACCACCAATGTACCCTCCCCCCCGTCCCCCACCCGCCTTAATAGCAGGTACCCCAGTTTCCTCTCTTTCTCTCTCTATCTCTCTCTCTGTCTCTGCATCTCTCTCCCTCTTATTTTACAATTATGGCTAGCCCTGCAGATATTTAGAGTTTGTCACTTAAGTCTCTTTGTGTATATTCAGTGGTGAGTTTTAATCTGCCATTACCATTTCCCATATTTATTAAAACACTGGTATCTATATCCTATTAATGAATGCAGTCATTCTATATCTGTCCTTTTCCTTCTGACTAATTTCACTCAGCATGATAGACTCCATGTCCATCCATTTGCAGGTAAATTTCATAATTTCATCCTTTCCTGACAGCCGCATAGTATTCCATAGTGTAGATGAACCACAGTTTCTTTAGCCAGTCCTCTGTTCTCGGGCATTTAGGTTGTTTCCAGATTCTAGCTATAGTGAATAGCGCAGAGATGAATAAAGAAGTACAGATAGTGTTTCTGCTATGTGTTTTTCGGTCTCTAGGGTATATTCCCAGGAGTGCTATTGCTGGGTCAAATGGGAGCTCAATATCTAGCTTTCGGAGGAATGCCCATATTGTTCACAGTGTTTTTATTTGAACACACTCAATGTGTTCAAAGTGATTTTTTCACAAGATGTTTCTGAATCATTAGAAAACCATGAATACTGGTCCAAGACAGATGGATTATAGACACTAACCACCTGTGGAACATTGAGATGTTCCTTAGCTACTGTTTTATTTTAATCTAAACCAATGCTTTATTTTCCCCATTCTTATTGAGGATCTATGATTTACAATACTGTTAATGATACTTTCCTGCATAATTCCTACACTATACTCATGTCTAGAGTTCCTACTTCCACCCACTGATATTCTAAGGACCCTTCCATTAGACCCCTCTTCTCATCCTCTAGGTAAAGTTCTGTCCCTTTGCTACTTTGGATGCTAGTGATACTCATAAAACAGGAGGGTTATATTAGGTAGATCCTTCCAGATTCAATGTGTCCTCATATAATGACCTCTCATATCTTAAAATATTTGCCAATTAGTTACCTCAGTGTTAAAAATCAACTTATTCTTCTCCAAAGAAATATTTTTCAGCACAGAAATGTGGCTTGAAAATGACTCAAATGCATGAGATATCTCTGGGGTCACTGTTTTAGCAAGTGACCAGATAGTTTCCTAGCTAGTGTTTTATGATGGGAGCATTTTATTTACAAATATAGACAATCAAAAATAATCAAAGTACACCACTGGGAAGAGTGATGCAAACATGTTCAAAAGACTGCCAAGTAATATTTCATCAGAAAATTATCTCAATGAACATCATTGTTGCAGAGAAGTGGTATTTCTTTATGGTCATGGAGCACCAAGAAGGAGATTTATTTTCCATAGATATAAATCCTTGAAAAGTGTGAATATGCATTTTATAGAAAAATCTACATAGAGATTATAAATAAATGAATAATCAATGGTTTATTTTCTGGTAAACATTATGTAAAGGCCTTTATTTTTTGGATGTTAGCTCTATTTCTCCAACGCAAAAACATCATGGTCATATTATCATAAAGAAAAGGTCATCTTAATCAGACAGTGTTCTTTTTACAAAATTGTTAAGGAAAAGGAAAAATAAAAACATTGGGCCAGATTCAGGAATATATATCTGACAAAGTTTTTAACTTTACACTTCAACTTTTTGTATTCTTTACCTCCACCCCCCAAACTTTTAAAGTTCTTAAATAAATAATTTGCAAACTGAAACTTGTACTGGAAACCAGTATCTAGTCATTAAGTCTTTTCTACCTTGGAAACTTGATTAAAATCTATCTTAAAAGATCAGCTAAGTGTTATTACAATTATGGTCCAAGTTGGTTTTAGTTTCTGGAATTGAATAGAGTTCTTTTTTGTTTTATTTTAGTTTTTTGTGCCACTCCTGGTTATGTTCAGGGATAAGTCCTGGTCCTTTGCTCAGGGATCTGCTATGGTGGTGCTCAGTGAACTATATATGGCTTCAGGATTTAAAAACAGGCCAGTCTCATGCACTCAGAGAACCTTAACCACTGTACTATCTCTCTGGCCCTGGAATTGTGTAGTTTTAAAGTCCACTTCCAGTAATACTTGGTCAACCGTGCAGAATGCTTTAATGACCCAGTGCTGCTGAGCCCCAGTAGTGTTGAGAAGCCCCCAGACAACACCAGCACTGTTCAGGCACTTCCAGGGTGATAGCCAACAGCACTGGGCATTAAACTTGGTTCCTTGTTTATCCTGAATATGTCAGAGCTGCCATCATAAAAGGAATAATTAAATCAGAAATCTCTTGCTATTCTTTTAAAGCATCTTAGTCATTAATGGCTTTGAATATATCGTTTTTATTGAGTGAGATAGTTTCACTTAAAAAACTGATTATATTCAACTAACCTATCACATTTGGATGAAACTGGGAGAGTTGACACAACTGATTTAAGAGGATGTTGCTTTAGCATAGCATTTACTATAGATGAAATATTTAATGCAGATGAAATTCATTCTACTTATTGGCAAGATAATAAGGAAGTCTCCAAATAGAACAAAAACTGAGACAGTTATCCCTTTGGCACTTACCATAGTGTCTGGGATTCCTAATATTAGTCATTGTTTGAGTCATGGCTTTCTCTCTAGAAGGCATCCCTCAGGGCCTTGTTAAAGTTATGATGTGTCTACTCAGTGGGGCAGCTATACTTCATTAGCTCGTATTCTTAATTAACCATAACTAGTTGTTGATAAAACACTTATTAAAGAGCTGATATTTTCCAGACAATAAGTTCATATGTAACTAACTTACTCCTAAAGATACTTTGAAGCAATAAAAACAATAACCTTTTGTACTTTTATTCTAAAAATAGAACAATTACACAAAAAGGGCATATGGGAAGTAATATGCCTAATCAGGGTTTTTGAGCACATTTAATAGCTATAGATACAGATTTTGGTACAGGGTTTATACTATTACAATAACTAAAATTATTATCTGGTTGGAAAATGTTAATAATGCACAATAATTTACTTCTTCCTTCTCCTTACTCTAGCACTAGATATTGCTTTCTGAACCAGTTTACATTTGCCATAGTTGAGTTAATGTCTTGAGAATAGAAGCAGTGTTGTAAGGTAAGGACAGGGAGTGTTCCTGTTTTCCTGCTTTTGTGCACATTATCTCTTTTTCTATCACTCTGTGGCTGTGGTGCCCGGCTGTGTCCACAGTGGCAGACAGGAGATTGGCTTGTCTATACCCAGGACTCTGCCCTGTGGGATCTAGATGGTTGATGGTCTGATATAGAAAAAGACTGGGTCCCCTGAAATGAACTCCAGAGCCACGGCAGAGCCTGGCAAACTACCCGTGGTTTATTCGATATGCCAAAAACAGTAACAATAATGGACCTCATTCCCAATGAATGGAGATGTTACTGGCACCCACTCGAGCAAATCAATGAACAACGGGAAAACAAGTGACAAGTGATTAGTTTATTTGGGCAGCTATAATGTTAAGTATGGTAAGTTACCTGTAGAATCTTAAGTCTGGTGAGCATAATTGAAGTGAGGCAGAATTTATCATTTTTGGAAACTACATTTTAAATTTTATCCATGGTATAATTAAATTTTATATTTATATTTAAATTTTCTGCCCCTTGAGGTGTTGCAGGTGTGGCCGTGGTGCCCAGCTAGTCAGCAGGTGGCAGATAGGAGACTAGCTTGTCTATACCCAGGACTCTGCCCGTGGCCCCTGGATGGTTGACATAGAAAAAGACTGAGTCCCCTGGAATGAACCCAGGGCCATGGCAGAGCCTGGCAAGCTACCCGTGGTTTATTTGATATGCCAAGAAAAGTAACAATAATGGACCTCATTCCCAACAAATAGAGACTTTATTGGCATCCGCTCGAGCAAATAGATGAACAATGGGAAGGCAAGTTACAAGTGATCTCTTTTTCTTTTCAAGTACAACATGTTCATATTTGGAGATGCTGTTTTGCTCTACTGTTTTCAACACATTTGGTTGAACTCAGCATATAATTGATCTTCATAAGTGCCCACATCAATGGAAGATGACACCCACGTTGCATATATTCAGGAGGAAAAATTGAAAGTCTGAATTCTACATCAGAGATCACAGATTCAAGACTGTTGAACCACTAATTGAAGGTCAAAGAGATTTGAGAATAAATTATTGACATGAAGATTTTAGTTCACAAACCACAATTGGATTTTTATTTTCCTTTGCTCTTTATTGATACCACTTCATGAGTGAAAGGAACACAATATTTGAATTGAAGTTATTTAGAAGATGGATAAAGTGTGCATGAAATATCCAGTGCATTGAAATATTCAGCATCAGTGCATGAAACTACCTTGGTCTAGGGACTATCTCAGAGATGGTCAGTGGTAAACACAGGGAACATGCAAGGACACCTGGGATGAAACAATTTATCTTTGTCTGCTGGATTGAATTTGGGAATATGAGCACTGAGGAGGCATCATAGAGCCTGAAAATGAGATCAGCACAGTAGGGGAACAAAATCAAGTTATGGAGAGATTTTTGATTTGCATAAACTCATTTCCGTCCCTGAGGGAAAACGACCCAGTGCTAGAGCTCATACCAGGAGTGCTTCAAGTATGGTCATTACTAACAACAAACTTGTAACAAACCAAAATTATTCTGACTCCTTCTATTAGCTGACTCTACACCTTAAACAGAAGCAAATGTTGCTGGTCTTCAGACATTATAATGTTGAATATTATATTTTAAATATTGGCAACTATAATGAACTTCATCATTTTCCTTTGAGACTGGAATTTTCTCAGTATGACTCCTGGCTCTGTGTTTCGGAGGGAACTTGGGGGATCAAGTTGAGGTATTGACTGCATGCAAGGCAGTACCTTAAGCCCCTGTACTGTCTCTCTGGCCTCCATTTTCCTTTAGAAATTCAATCATGTCCAAGTTTTAAGTTACATGACAAGACATTTTATCTTTCAGAATTCCTTCAACTAAGACTGTCTAACTCAGAAATTTAGTAACTTTTTATGGTAAAGTTATTTATATACCTGTCTCATTATCATATATAATTCTAAGATTCTTTTGAAAAACAGCAACTTTGTTCATAGCACCAACCAATGTGATGAATAAGACTCTATCACAATCAGTACACATGACTGGAAGTTTCTCAAAAGCATGTGTAAAGTTGGACTACAGATGTTCAAAATTTAGGAAGGAAGTCAAAACTTAGGCATAGAAATAAAATTTATTAATACTTGGGAATTAGTCATATATATTAGTTTACTTATCACTCGCCAAAGGGGAAGAAATGCATTTACAACCCCCATACAATGACTAATTATTGTAGCTCACAGGTCTAAAAATCTGTTCAAAAACTTGAGTTATGATATACATATTCACTAAAATGCAAATAAAATTCACTA
The DNA here is from genome assembly GCA_021461705.1 of Cryptotis parvus. Classification (NCBI taxonomy): domain Eukaryota; kingdom Metazoa; phylum Chordata; class Mammalia; order Eulipotyphla; family Soricidae; genus Cryptotis; species Cryptotis parvus. The sequence goes on along the minus strand of JAJIBD010012562.1, from coordinate 452 downwards.
AAATAAGATTTTACAATGGTGAATTTTCTGTGTTCCATTTGTTTGTTTGTCCACTTTATTCATTAGTCTACAAACTGCACAATTAATTTCCATGCTTGATACTCAATTACTATTTATTGGTTGAGTGATTATAGCATGAAGTGGGGAGTCATCTGGCTTGTTGCACGACTCTGCTGGGTGCCTCATGAGCGGCTGGGCACAGGGAGAACCAGTAGCAGCTCTGCCCTATGTCTGTGAGTCTCTGGATCAGCATACCTGAGCTGGATTTAAAAAGACTGCTGCAGGGTGGATCTCATTGAGCCGGGCTGTGATAGGCTGGTCTGCTGGGTGGAGTTCTGACAAGAAGAAAGTCTAGATGTGGAAAATGGAGGCCCTCATGGAGTGGGGGTTGTCTGGCTTGTTGCAAGACTCTGCTGGGGTGGCGGGCCAGGGCTAGAACCCGCCATCCCTTC